>JNBS01002960.1:0-11271 GCA_002081575.1 Thraustotheca clavata
TGATCATTTCCGACCAGGGTATGTAGCAAATTATTTGAGTGTTTTGGATCAAGTAGCAAAAGCTGGAGTTTAAACATATTAATCCTATAATCATTATATTTTTTGTACATCCTTGTTACATTCTTTGGGATGCTAGTTGTCGAAAATGTTGTAGGCGAACAACCTAATTATGAAATTTAGTGAATGCTACATTAGCTGGAAGTGTACCTGATCTGATGGAGATGGCAAAAAGCGTCGATATATGGCATCGATCTAAGTAATCAATTTTGAGCTTATGTATGTTAAATATTTAGTACCTGGTCTGATGTTGGTTCTATGTCAAATTCCTCTTGCAAGACACGACGTAGGTTCTTTCGGTCAAAGTATCCTTTGTCTTCTTTATCAAACTTCTTAAAGCATCGGTAAATTTCAGCATCACCCTATACTCAAAATGAAAACTTAATTAAAAAAATTTGTTCGATACCGCTGATTTCCCTGGTACACAACGATCGATCAATTCATCATAAATATCGGCTGCTGTTCGAGGTAGTAAAAATGCAATGAGAGCTTTGTAATCGATACAAGCTTCTCCAGCTACTTTAACTCCAAATCGCGACATCATTACATAAAGTTCCCACTCTTGTAATTTTGTGCGGAAAATCTACCAAAAAATATATCACAAACTTGGATGAGGCAATTTGTACTTTGTAAAAAGCATTTTGAAAGTCAGGACATAAGACAAGGTGTCCTTTATGATGCGGATCACGAGCTTGAAATAGTTCCAGTACTTCTACAGTGAAAAAGTAGTGTCGGTAAATTAAACGAACAAACTACCAGAGTATGTAGCAATCGTCCTCAAATGGTTTTGTAGCCCAGCCCAGTCAAAAATTAAATCCATTGTTTCGGCAATTGCTATGGTTCCATCATGTCTACTTAAATTTTAATCTAATGTTTAACGCATATAATGAACCTCTCCAGTAGCTCAACCATCGACTCTATCGCAGAGTATTTTATTGTTGTATATTGATCAGCAATTGACCACAATAAGTTTGTCATACTTCGAACCGATGAATGACCAACCCCTTCATCGATTTCATTCAAAAGCTTGAGTAATTCAACCTAGCAAACCATAGTATGAAAATGCTAGCAATTAATTTAGTACTTTCTGAGTGGTGATAGCATGACGCAACCGGCGAACAGTATCTGCAATATCAGCTCCTATGACATTTTCATAAAGATAATATTTAATATACATACTCAATGGGCGATTAGATATGCCTAACTTGTTGACTTTTGCTCTCTCAGGGCTTAATCGACGAGGACTTGTTGAATGCTTTTTCGGGCTAGAAGTACGAGACCGATTTGTTGGTGTGTTAATTTCTTCGTGTGTAGTAAACCGAGGAGCTTTACCAAAAGTAGATGACTTTGGGTGATAAAACATATCAATGAAAGAATTTAAACGAATTTGACCCAATCCTTTCTACCACCAAATATAAGTCGATTATTTCTTTAGCACTTACTTCATCCAAAGCCACAATTAACTCTTCCAACTCCGTGCCCGTAAATGGCATAGGAGCACACAACTCTTCTATGGCACTTATAGTTTGACGAGGTGTGAGATAACTATACAAATTAAATAGTTTACCTAAATCAATGTTACCTGCAGTGAGGACTGGCAAAAGCTTCGAAGGCGGATTTAATATCATTACGGGAAAAATGAAGCTGCTCCAGCTTTTCAAAAATGGTTTTCTTTTTGTGCTTTCGAGGGGATCTCAACATAATATGTGGATGGTGTGCTGGAGTTCTGAATGATGCATTAGGAAATACACATGCCATAAATCGAGCAATGTTAATGTTTTCTTTTTCCTACAGATTTTATCATAGCTTTGTTGTGTAAAAAATTTACCTCATGAAATTGAGAGTGTACCCACTTTATTTCTGTTGTGCTCCAATGTGCCCCAAGAACTCGCTCAATATTACTTTTTGATATGCTACGTAACATTTGAAAAGAATCCTTTAAAGATGCTGTACTTTCGCTGATCCATGGTAAGTTTGTTAAATATTGCTAACACTTTCTCGTATACTCTTTTTTCCGTGGCATCATCAGTATACAACTTTGATCTTAAAGAACCCCAAGTAATATTTTGTCTATGACTTGCATAAGTCAAAATTTTGTAGTTTAATCACTTTGGTTGTTCATGTTCTTGAGAATTGTATGGGATCACTTTTGCTGCGCTAACTTTATTCTCCAAACATAAAGTTTGACATAACTGAGGATATCGCATCATATTATTAATCTAATCACGTTAATACTCAATTGTAGTAAGTGTATACCTCCAAAAAAGGAGAGAAAATCTTTGTCAGCTCTGGAGCTGCTAATTTAACACAAGGGAGTGACTGCAATACAGAAATGCATTCTATACTTATTTATTAGTGAGGCAATAAAGACCCAATGTACCTGAGAGGGATATTAAACCATCATCTTCAAAGTCAAAAAGAGAGCATTGTTTGAGTAGCGTAGAATATTGTACTTTGTGTTTTGCTAATAAATCTTGAAGTTGCTTGAGTGTATCGTGTACTGGAGGTGTTGGTGTGTTATCGCGATATCGAAGATAATCCCTTAGCTAACTTTGATATTAGTCATATTTCTCAAAGTATTTTTTACAGCTAATATGAGTTCACGCACATCAACTAGTAAATCTTGCATAGGAAAACCAAGGCAAACATTATAAAAAGTAGTTAAAGAGATCTTAAGAGCATAAGTGCAAGAAATTATGTCAACGTACATTAAACATGACCAAAGACTGCAATATGGAGTGGACATGCTTATAATGAATAAATGGTTCCTTTTCACCGTGTAAAATCTACAAAAGCCATCACTTGGGTTTGATAATACACTCCATTTACTTCTTCAAAATCATGAATTCCAGCACTACGTATCATATCAGCAAAAGTCATTTGTCATTAAATACTATCCAAGTGTTTGAGCCAATTCAGCAAGTAAGTTTTCTTCACCAATATAATCGTCATTGGATGTCTAAGTATTCATTAGCTTAAAATGTGTATTATGGCAAAGTACTGATGAGGATAACTCTTTAGTTTTAAGTGGTGATTTCCAAATGTCCAAACTATTTATTGCAGAAGTGATGTCTATCACGTACTCGCCTAAGTTTTAGTGAGCATTAGAGTTCAACGGATTATACCTTGTTTTTTAACAACAAACTCATGAAGAAATTTCTAACCACGCTTAGATAAATAGAAAAATGTACAAACCTGCATTGATGGTGTTAATGGATCAGATGCTGTTGGTTCGAGATCATTAAGGACTAATGCCACATTTATTTTTTAATTTAATAAAGAGTTTTACCATGATAAACGTAATCCAAAGGTAAATATGATCGTTTACTCGCTCCTTCTTTATATTTCCCCCGATAAAATCGCTCAATCAATTGATCCTCTACTCAAATATTAGATATACTAGATAACTTATCCTACTTGTATAATTGTATTGCTCAGCAATGCGAAAGAACCAAGCTTCTGCATCCATTTTTATTGTTAACAAATCACTAAACTCGTTATCATTCAAATGAAAAGTGGTCAACAATTACTTGTAATTATCATGATCATTTGATGTTGTAGGACTGTGGCTAGTGTACACTTAAGTTGTTGAGTAAATCCATCTCAATACCTTAGTGAACTATTTGACTCGTAAAAATCAATCGGTTCATCCAAATGCAAACAAAGTTGACGAATTTTTACATCACATTGCTACAAAACTTATAAAATAGTAAATTTTTCAATTATTACCTTTGAACGCTCACGCACTCGACTCTTTAGTCTTTCTAGCTCTTTTGAACGTAGACGACTTGATTTCGTGCTTTTCATTCAACGTAAAAAAGCTTTTTTAGGAAATAGTTAACTGCTTCAGCAAACAAAATAGTATTCGGTTGACAACAGTTTGGTTGTCATTCGCAACACGATATAGCTAATATTCAAATTGGTTTATTCAATTTTTTATTCATTTTAAATGGTAAAAAGTTTGTGTCGAGCAAATTGGTTAACATTAGAAGTCTATAGATAATAATGATTTATAATCCAATACAGCTTCTATTAATTAGTTAACACTCTTCATGGTAATTCAAGTAAACATGGTTTATTTGTTCATTTCTTGTTTGATGAATCGATTTCAGGACTTAGCATCAAGTGTCATCTATGGTAAACGACATGTGAAAAAAATTATTAGAGTTGGTACGAAAGTTGGTCCAATATCTCCAGACAAATCTGTCGAATGCAGAGTAGAGGAATTAGTAGTGGAAGAAATTGCTGAAATTGACCGTACTAATTCTTTGCATATTTGTGCACTTGGAATAGTTCGTGCAATTGGTGGTCCTGGAACGGCGCTTTTGATACAGGTTTTATGCCATTTGCAACATCACAAATTCTGATGGGTTTGGTTGATGTTGTTTACATGTCTTGTGCTGCTGAAATATGAGGTAAAATTGCTTTTTCAGGGGGTTCTTATGGGTTAAGTCGAGTGACATTGGGTTTTTGGGGCTACATTATTACCTTTCGCTTGTTACCGATATGACTGTCAATCCCAAAAAACTATTCCTCATGGTATGCTTGGTACTGTTTAAACTTCATTTTTTACAAATATATCGCTCTTATTCATAGTACCATCTCTTCCCCCACGAATCGCTTTTTTAACGACACAGGAATATCTTCTAAACAATGGTTTTTCAATAGCATACAATATTTCATCAACCACTACTACTTGGCTTATTATACCAGCTCAAATTGGTATGGCAGCAGGAGTGATTTTGCCATCCGCACGGCTAGCTCAAGCATTAGCCGATTCGACATTGCTACCTCCCTAACTTGGTTTAAAAAGCAATGGAAAGCGATCAGGCTTATTAAAAGCATGGGAATGACTTCAGCTTTGCACATATTTTGAGCATCGTGGGCTACGTTAGCCTGGAATCTGTAGCTGCTCTTCAAAATATGTTTCTACTTTCTGCATCAATATGCTACACTGCTCAAATGATTGGATTTATCCTGCTTCGGACAACATACAAAGCTGAATTGAAAGGATATAAATCCATTCGGGATACCTGGTGCTGGATTTGGAATCTCAATCTATATGATGTTGGCTATTTCAATCATTGGTAAGCTCCAAAATGACAATGATCGAGCAATCACAATGCTGTTGGTATTCTTTATTGCTTTAACGATATATTACTTTTACGCTTGCAAAGGATGCCCAACAATCTCTAAAGACGAGTATACTTCCGTATTTCGGTTTACTATTATCAAATTTAACATCATTAAAAGAAATGCTAAACGAAACTCAAACAAACCATTACACCAAAATTTACTACAGTATATCATCAATGGGTGGAGAACGCTATTAGCAAAGAGTACACAGCTTCACTCAACGAAAATCGGCTATAGCAATCATTCACCTAGTAAATCTGTAAAATAGAATTGCAGTATATATTAGATTCCTAATCGCCATTGTTTTAACATTTATAAGCTCTAATTGTATAAAGTTGCAAACTCGGTTTACAGTTTAGCTTTAAGTAGAAATTCGTAGTTTGTATGAAAATTTTAACAAAATCATATTTTTAGCTTTACTTCATGTACAGGCTTATATTAACAGTATTCATGAAGGCGATAATTCTACCTCGCATATAAATTAGTTGGTCCAAGTGTAGCTTTTGTTGTGCTTGATCCTCCATTGTCGGTGATGTAGAATCTGTTATACTCCCACACCGTCCAGCTTTTTCATCTTTGCGCGTCGCCTTATATAGCAACCAAACATCAGAATGAAAATTGGCTATGAGCTGAACTATAATGGTGCGCAACAGACTATCTGCAAATGCTTCGTATATACCATCAACAGGTTGCTCTTTTAGTAATAAAGCAGAAACTTGAGGTCGCAACTTTCGGCCAATTTTCGTTGGAAAAATAGTATCAATGCAGAGGCACTCATGAAATACAGCATGGGCAGACATGCAGCCTCTTTTATACTGCATTAATACTTTCCATGCCAAAAATTCTTCTGTTCTACACATTTGCTGAGCAAAAGCCAGCACATGATGGTAGTTTTGTTTATCAGTCAAGAAATCACGTAGTTTAGCCACTGACGCCGATGATACAATGACAGCTTTTGAATTACTTGATCTCATTGTGTTTGGCCGCGAAATACTATTTGTAGGATGAACGTTGACTGAAGACTCTAAAAGTAAGATGCGCTATGTTATCCAAAGAATCACACCTTGAGGATAGAATCGGAGATAACAATACACAAACCAAAAGTGTACCAATATCAATACTATATAATCTATATAATACGAGTTTAAGAAAGAATCCGTTTGCGTTTGCATTAGCATAATCGCAAATTAAAGTAGAAATGCAAATGTCAGGCCGTATCGTGTCATTTTAAACATTCTTGGGAAAGATATATTTTCTCCTTGTTTATACGAATTGTCCAAATAATATATACAAATAGGTATGACAACAGCTTGAGTAAACTGAATGGGATCATGTGTCTAGTTGAACCATTACCAAGCAATTAGGTTATATTTCTTATATGATAAGCTTGATCTAATTGGCACACCTTAGCTCTTGTGCTAGTGTAGCAGCGTTGGATGTCAATGTATATGGAGTTATAAACATTAATATTCCAAACACTGAGGCAGTAAGAAATACTTTCACAGATAAAACAGTTAGGATAGAATATACTTGAGATTTTAAAGCATTGCATTCATGGTGAGTTGCTTTCCATTGAACTAACGTACTAGTTAATCCTTGAAGCAATAAATTTGATGTATGAGCAGCAACAACTAACCAACTGTGTGCAAAATTAACTTGTAAATAAATAGTTAAAGCATGTACCATGTAATCAATGGCAGTATAAATCGTATCGCAAAACCAAGCAGTCAGATCCAAATGCAAGGAACAATGGTGTTCCAATTATCATTAGTAAACTCAATGCTACAACTAATTTCATGTATATGAAAAACCAACCAGACTTGTTGGTAAGGTAGAACTTTGTTTTCAATTGTCAGCACAATTAATAAACAATGTAATGACATTCCGATGGCAGGACTCGCGTCTTGATCGTACATTGAAAGTCAAAAACGGAAAAAAAGTTGACCATTGATAATAATAACCAACTTAGCCCCATAATCGTAAATACACCCATACTACACTTCAAAATGGTTAATAATAAATAAGTCATGGTACGGTCTACAAGCTCAATGTGATTGCAAATAGAAACCTTCAAAACTATTTTAATCACCATAACTTTCGAAAGGTCAGCAGTTGAGTTATCATGGACTTGATCTGTCCATTTTTAAATAGAATGACACCGAATCTTTGATTGAAAATTAAGTTTACTATGTCTTTTCACAACAAAAAGTTTATATCGGTGTGCTTGTACCACAAGAAAACGACAAAAAGTACCACACAATTATCTTTAAGTCATTAAACTTAACTACTTAGATTGATAGTGTTAGTTCTTGAATGAAATTGACTGTTGAAATCATCTTAATGCAGTAAAATGGTACCGGTAGTGAATGCAAATGACTTGTGAAGGTGGAATAAAAATGGTGATTTGCAAGTGTGACAGCCAACCAGACTAAAAGCTGTAAAATGGCAAAGCGACAACGTCGTGAATCGACATCGAGTACTTTTCTCGATGTAATTATGTTTATGCCAATGATGCAGCAATACCAAGATGGTGTCTTTCAAGATTTACTTGCTCGATATCGTGAATGGCGAACATTGACTTTGTGTCATACGACGTTTACTTACGCTTTAGGCGAAATTCCAGCTCGGTTCAAACCATTTTTTAAGAAGCAAAAACTTCCTATTTTTTGCTTTACACATTTATTTTTTAACTGATTTGCGCTTTGTCTTACATGTTGCAATCTATGAAGGCGCTTTGGATGTTGTAAAACGGTGTTTAAAATGTTTTCCAGAATTAATTTCTATTGGTACCATGGACTGTGCCGGTCGATATGGTCATCTTGATATTGTTCAATTTTTACACACACAATTTAATGCTGAAAGCTCGCATACAGCTATTGATTTAGCAGCTCAAAATGGCCATTTGAATGTTATTCAGTATTTAACCGAGTTCACCAATAGCTCAGCTACTGTTGAAGCAATGGATAATGCTGCCACTGAGGGCTACCTCAATATAGTAACTTATCTCCACTTTAATCGCGCTGAAGGTTGCACAGTGCGTGCAATGAACAAAGCTGCAATGAATGGTCATTTAAGTATTGTGGAGTTTTTACATACTCATCGCAGTGAAGGTTGTACACGAGATGCAATGGATGATGCTTGTTTTTATGGTCATTTGGATGTGGTGCAATTTCTTCATTATAATCGGAGTGAAGGCTGTTCAGTTGATGCTCTTGATGCAGCGTGTTTTAATGGGCATAGTGAAGTGGTGTATTTTTTAAATGATCACCGGCACGAAGGGTGTACACAAGACGCCATGGATGAAGCTGCTGCAAACGGGCATCTTGATATTGTCGAGTTTTTACATGAAAATCGGGACGAAGGGTGCAGTATCAATGCTATGGATGATGCAGCTACGAATGGTCATTTAGAAGTGCTTGCTTTTTTGCACTTGAATCGTACCGAAGGCTGTTCAGAACGTGCTTGGCAAGGTGCTGTTCAAAATCACCATACACAGGTTTTAAAGTTCTTACGACAATATTACCCACAAAAATGCGATACAACTCAATCTGATGATTTATAATAAACTGAAATGGTTTTAAGTAGGAATATATCGTTTTCCAACAAAAATATTCATTTATTGTGGGACTTAGAACCACGACATACCAGCACCATCAATTTCAAGAATTCCAACAGTATTGCGATGAACACTCAATTGGCGTCGCAAAAAGAGCTGATTTTGGGTAATGAAGAATGTCTTTTTGGTCATGGTTGTTTTGAAAGTGACTTTGCTGTTGGCTTGGGCTTCTTGAATACGTTCATTTGTAAATTTGTCAAGATCTTCATCGATGTTTTCCAATTTTTCTTCAATTTTGTTCATGACGTGATCGATGGCCCACTCAATGATACTATCAACAAAGACATCAAGGGTATCAGCAACAGCTCCAAGAATTTCGCCACCTATTGGTGCCAAAACCAAGCGACCAGTATTGACCCAAGCAAGTTTATTTTGGAGGCTACTTGCAATTGCTTGGGCATTTCCATCAGCTTCCCAGGCATAAATTTTGACAGCACTTTGCCAAGTTGGGCAGTTAACTCGTTCCCCTGCTGGAATAACAAGAGTCTTTCGGTAAAATAAGGTTGGGATATATGTAAACACAAGGACAATCACGTCATGTTGTGTATCATTGCGAATCTTGATGCCCATTGTTTTTGACTGAAAATTGAAAAATGATAAGACTTGTCAAAGATTTCTTAACTTAAATCCCTTGACTTAAAATTGCACACAATTGTTAAAAATCAAGTTTGTACCGTCACAGCTGTTAAATTTGTTTGTCAATCCCCAACGACACACCCAACAAATCGTCCAACATTGTCTTCATCTACTGAAACCTAGCACGATAGTATGACAATATTGATCACTGTAATCAACGTAAATCTAAGTTGACACAGAGCATTGATGTTTCAGTAAATTATGGTATATTCGATTTACTACCATATAATATCGATAATAGATCCTCGAGGTCTTAATATTCTACCGATACCGTACTGAAATTCTTATAAACATTCTGCTGCATTGAATTGTTATGTGAGACGTGAATGAGTTCTTCAATTTTATGTCAAATGTAATGAGGTCGATTTGACTTGATATATCAAGTCATGTAATCCACTCAATTGCAGAGGCCTTTGTTTGCCTTCAAGATCTAAAATAAAATATTGTCTTGAGAGGATTTCATATTCTAGCTTGATTAAGCAAAAAGGCATTGTTTTTGCTCTTTATCAGTGTAGACTTTGACACATAAAATCCTTGAAGCACAACACGTCAATTCATTTTTTGGGGTGAAAGTTGCCATTTATCATGACACAACAATCCCGAGCAGCACATCGTAATTTGTAAGCTATCTTATATCATCGTGCATCTTCTCAGTTTGTCTTTCTAGAAAACTGAATTTATGCTTTTCAATCTTGAAATTAATCAAGTTTTACACTATGATAGCATCTGGACTTATATGTCACTTGAATTAAGCGTACTATCATTTTTTATTGTGATATGCTACATGTATGTATTAAAATCCTTATAAAACCTAAAAAAGTGTCATTTGGCTTTCGCGGTATTTGGCACTATAGCAATCTACTGTCGCTCAGTGCAGGCACTCTATGTGCAAAAAACACAGACGGGAATATTGCGATTTTAACCTCAAAATTCACAAATGAGGTAGAAACCATTAAGATGACTGACACCAAATTAAAAGCTATTGTCAAACAGCTTAATGCTGGAGACGATATTAATATTAAAACAATTGTTGAAAATGATGATTCTATGTAAATGTAAGTATTCTGTGCTACAGAGTAGATTTCATGTATACAATTTCAATATATCTAAAATTAATGCAACCTCTTAGAAAATCTTCTTTGCCCACGATAAAATCTGCAATAGCCACATGCGGGCATCGCCATCAAGCACATAAATTCCTACAACGTTTTGCAATTGGGTCAAACCACCATACTCCGACACAAAACATCAAATATTTGACGGGTGTCGTTGATCAAGTTGCCTTGACCGTCAAGATAATTCGCGTTACCAGAGATTCCAATGGCATCAATGGCTGGGGCAGGCGATATACGGCTGAGAGCAGCTTGGTAAACCTCAAATAGCATCAAGCCACCGCCAGCAAGCGAGTTTTTTAAGTAACCTTGTGATGAGCAAAAGTTGCTACACTAATTGAAAGAAGTCAATGGTTCTTAGTATTAAATAAGAGTGGGTAAAGTTATTTAAATGATTCACAAGAAGAAAAAAACGAGAGTTGTTGCCAAAGTACTCGATTTAATTTTGCACTCTTGATCATAAAAAATCTGATATTTATGTGTGTACCATACATACAATGCGAATATTCATATCAATACTCCACTTCAACTCATACCATTATTCATCATACACTCATAATAGATTTATGTATTAATATTTCAATCGAAATATTTAGATATTCTTCATTCCATGCTAATCGAAGTGAAAGCTGCACAACTAAGGCAATGGATTCAGCTGCATTACGTGGTTACTTGGACATCGTCAAATTCCTTCATGAGTATCGAACTGAGGCT
>JNBS01002972.1:0-12220 GCA_002081575.1 Thraustotheca clavata
TTAATACGCTGTACAAACTTTGTAGTGACGAGTGGTTGCAATCATTCGTAATTCGGTCTGGCGTCTCCAATCTCCGAAAATTCAGGAGGATCTCAAGTCTTTACGCATAACTCCCTCCACTGTATTCTCTTCTATCTCCAATTACAGTTTGAGGCAAGTTAGTTAGCTAATCTTTAGATCCTTTGCTCGACTAAGAAGGATAATAAATACTCATTTCACCGCCTCCCCGGCTTCCCATTGGATAGTTGATCATGCCTTAGAACGTCAAAAAAGGGATCGGCATATGATCTATACTTCGATCTTCGTTTTGCTTCGTTTTGATCCATATGACACCACCTGTAACACTATAATCAACATTGATATAGTGTTCTGGTAACACCATTTACATCAGTCCCTACATAGTGTAAGAGTAGTCCATATTAAATTTATATCCATGTATTAACTTCAGGACATGTTACATGATCAGCCATCAGCATTACGATGGTACATTCCAATTGATCCATGCCTGGATTTCCTCACACTCCCATTCAATTCGTGGGGCATCTGCAATCGCAAAGTTAGAATGCAGAGTATCATTGTCATCATCCTTCTGCATGGGAATTCCACTTGTATCACAAATGCCAAGTAGCGATCGCAGGTAAACGAATTGATCACGTGGAATAGCCTTGGTAAGTATATCAGCAGCCATCTCTTTCGTTGTACAATATTCAAGTTGAATCAGGCCTTTCTCAACATAATCACGAACAAAATAGTATTTGGCGCTGATATGTTTGGTCCTTTTGTGCTGTCCTGAATTCTTACCGATGACAATGGCACTTTTGACTATCGCTATGCACTTTAATTTTCTTCTGGGGGTGATTCATTTTATCAAGCAATTCGAAAAACCAAACAAGTTCTTTGACACAGTCAGCCATCGCCACGTACTCTACTTCCGCTGTGGATAGCGCCACAATTGTTTGTTTCTTCGATCGATAAGATATTGCGCAGTTTCCATAAAAGACAATATATCCACTGATCATTTTTCCCCCCGCCATTGGCAAAATCTGCGTTACAATAAGCTTTGATTTGAAAGCCATCTTTTTGGTTTCGAGCGTCAAGGCAAAAACCAAATGATTTAGTGCCTTTCAAGTAACATAGAACACGTTTCGCCATCTTCCAGTGCGTTTCGTCGTAGCATGCTAAGTATTTGCTAAGGTTTCTTATTGCATTTGCAATGTCAGGTCTCGTTCCTGACACGAGATTTGCAATGCTCTGACAAGTTCGCGGTAGGGCACATTTGGTAGTTCCCCACCTTGCTTAAGTGAATTAGAGAACATAGAGCCAAGAGCTTCAGGTGTAGCACCTGGTTTGCAGTCATTCATGCCAAAACGATCAAGGAGAACCTCAATGTATCCTTGTTGGGAAAGGAATACACGCTTGTCCTTCTTCGTAGCCTTAATTCCAAGAATTGATTTTAATTCACCCAAGTCAGTCGTATCAAATTTGTTCTTGAGGTCCATACATGTTTGCTCGATTTAATGAACATCATTGCCAGTGATCGTGATGTCATCCACGTAGACGCTTAAAGGTATTACAAACTCTCCCACTCTTTCAACGTAAACGCACACATCTTGAATGCATCGCACAAAACCAAGTTCAACAAGAGCATTATGAAGAGTATAATACCAACAGCGCGGCGTCTGCTTGAGACCATAAATGGATTTCTGGAGTTTGCACACTTTTGTTTCCAGACCTTTTTCAATAAACCGAGGAGGTTGCTCCATGTCTATGTCAGTCTCTTCATCTAGTGAGCCATTCAAGAACGTGGTTTTTACATCCAATTGGTGGATTTTCCAGTTGTGGTGGGCAGCAAGGCAGAGCAAGAGTCGTAGAGTGTTCAAACTCAAGACAGGGGCAAAGATTTCGAGATAATCTACTCCATAGCGCTGCATGTAGCCTTTGAGCTCCAGGCGTGCCTTGTACTTTGTTAATTTACCGTCTGCAGCAAATTTTTGTTTCGATATCCATTTGCATTTCAATGCCTTCCGTCCGGCCCGGTGGCAGATCGGTGAGGATCCAAGTTCCATTCCTGACAAGAGAGTCATACTCTTCTTTTGTCATTTCCATCCATTTTTTTGTTTGGACTGGTTTCGATATCGGCAAAACAAGTTGGAGTTTCGTTCATAATGTCAACAGCTATAAGCCTGATGTGGCATCCTGGAGAGTTCCTCAACACCATTTGGATCCAATTCTGGACTTTCAATACCTTCTGAGTTGGATTTTGTGGACGAATCAGTGTTCCCAGGACTTGGTGTTTGACTTGAATACTGATAGGAGCTGGTTGACCTTGAATTCTCCTGATCTCCCACTGAATCGACTTGATTTCCCACTGACTTTGCTTGATCTCCCACTGAGTCCATACTGGATTGACTTTGTAAATCACTTGAAGCAATCGATTCCAAAAACGAGTCTGCATCGCTGCTTAATTTGTTCGACGGATCGGCAATTGAAGAGGTTGAAGCAGATTCTTCATCTATTGGTGTTGCATTCGATTGCAACACTTCTTTAAATCCATTGATGCCTTCCATGAATTTGACAGAGCGCGCTTCAACCAATTCACCATTGTCAGTATTCAGGAGTCGGTAACTCTTACGTTCACTGTCGTATCGCAGAAATACGCACTTCATACTCTTGGGTTTGAGTTTGCTGCGGTAGACTTTCTCAATAAATGCAAAAGCCAGACGTCCAAAGGGGCGTAGATGTTCCAGGTTGGGTTTTCTGCCGTAAATTGCTTCAAAGGAGTGCCACCATATAGCGCCTTTGGTCGGGCTTCGATTCTCGGTGTAAATTACATAATTCGGTGCCTTACAGCAGACCTTGTTCATCGAAACATCCATTAGTTTTTCTGCAATGCAATTTCTTCAGGCGAATACGGATTGGTAAATAGTTGTTCAATGCCAAGTGAATTGCGAAACGCCTTGAGTTTAGAGTCTCGATACTCCATTGCATTGTCAGTCATAATTGTCTTTATTTGAAGTCCAAATTGTCGCTCGACACGTCGTTGGAATACTTCAAAAATTTCCATATATGTCCCCGGATTTGGCTGGAAAAGATAAATTAGCTCATAATTTGGACAAGAACATTTACATTTTTCATTAAAATCTAATATATATGACATAGGAACATAATTATCTGGTTCCAAAACGTGCTCATGTATCTGAGTGCGATATCACAAAATATCATCAACGACAAACAAATGTTGAATATGGGTGGGTGTAGATAGCTCAAAGATTAGTCTTTGATCCAGATTCTATGGTACATACTATTGTTAAATGAGTTGTGGCAAAACAAGCATGGACGAGAGGTGTAGTATTTGATATAGTTGTCAAATAAACTTAAATTGTGTTGACGAATTTAAGAAATCTATTGTAAATCCCATGTTCAATCAAAAATGCCTCATTGAATAACCCATAATCATATATGAGATAAGCATGGTACAACATTGGAAAGAATTGGTCAAAATGCCTGGAAGTTGATCCTTTATTTATCTCTGCATTACCATTGGAATCATCGATGTACCATGCTGCATGCAGATGACTAGTGCTAGTGCTCCTCTTTTTTTAAGGTATCGAAAAATAATTATTTCAATTTATACTTATCACGCACATAAAATCCGGGGTTGTTTATTTGAAAGCTTAATTGGCTAACATGAAACATTTAAACAAACTGATCGTCTTTTGAATGGTAAAAAGAAGGGGTCGATGGAGTCTCTTGCTTAAACTCAACACAAGAAAGATGTAGTGCTATTGTTTATGACAAAGACAACATGGAAAATTGCAGTGTTAAAGATTGGTAAATCAATTCTAGACCTAAAAGCAATGAAGCTGAGTAGACTGCTTTAATCGATGCTTCACCAATAGCTATTTCTTTGAATTATTTATATTTTACAATTCATTGTGATAGTTTGTTATCATTTTATCAACAATTGGGAATCTTTCGGGTCAATCAAGACAATTAAGAACCTTTATAGTTGAAAGCTAAAAGGTTAACTTCATCATTTACATTTAAATGGTACATTTTGCGAGAGATAAAAATAAGTTTCATTGATATTAAATCTTAACTACTCAGTACTTAGACTAAGTGATCTGACACCAAGAGCGGTCGCCTTTTTTTATTCCAAACACCACTTTTGTTGCACTTAAGCAACGAGGGGTATGCATAAAGTAAAGAGGGGAGCTATTGCAATAGCAGAATTGAAGCGTCAAATTCATGAACACTTTGAGGGTACGTAGTTTCGTACGGAAATTGGGTGTAGCTTTTAGCTACGGGATGACAATGCTGTGTGATGTGAAACATTTGTGCTTCAGTCGATGTGTTCTTTGAGAACAGAGATTGTTGCCACTGGAGCAACAGAGGTGGTTACCATAAAGGCAACAAAGGGAAGTACTTTGCTCTTGAGTTCGTAGCTGATGGCTCAAGCCTTATACACAATTGTTATTTGACGTTAAAATTTTAACTTGACATTAAAAAGTTTAACGTTGACAGCACTACATGCGGGCAACCGCCTACCGAATAAACTTTGATCAAACTCATGCAATTTCCAAAATGTTTTTATTTTATATTGAAATAGAGAGCTATAATGAATTCGCATTCAGAATTTCTAAAATACAAAGAAATAAGGTAGATTCATTGTAATTGACTTTATTTGAGTAATATTTGACGTAGCACTAATTGCTCTTTTATAGCGCTTTTCCTTAGCCGAATTTTGGCTTACTCGATCTAGCCAAAGCACGAAGCTTTGACTTAAAGGGCCCCATGGGCGTAGTATGAAGGGACTACATACACTGACGTACAGTTTGGGATAGTAGCATAATATCCGAAGTCATCTTATTCTGAAAAATTGAAGCTTTTGGGTGAGATATTACTTAAAATTGTCTAAAAGACGATTGATTTCTTCTGTGTTTTTGACCAATTGCAATGGGTTAATAATAGTAAACACATTATGACTTCATACTTCAGAATATTTTCCATATAGATAGACCAACTACGGCGATCCGCTGAGGCATTACGATGCACAATATGCACATACAATTCCGGGTACTCAAAAATCTCAGACTCTTCAATGACACCACCAGGGGTAATTCACAAAACATGTAGTTCTGTCTGTGCCATTTGCAAAACATGTAGTTGTTTGCCACATATTTTCCTTATTAAGTACTTTTAGATTAGTGCATTATCTGTACAAAGTACTGTATGCAAACTTTCATGAGGTAATACACAAATATATAAGTAGTAAAAGAACAATTACAACTTGGACACTACAATCCACGGTCAACGTTGTTTGCTTCTTCGAGAGAATAAATTTTGCATTGTGTAATCATTGTACTACACTCACTTTTCACTTATTTGTGTGCAATTAAACGTTGGTGGTACCAAGAGCCTCTTATGGGGTAACAATACAGAAAGTGTGTGGCAGAATATATATCTCATTTATTATCAAAAACCATTTCTAAACAAGTACAATTTGACTCCTATCTTTTTTTCTTGTTTTGTTCTTTTTCACCACGAGAAGTTCTTCGTCGAATTCTTTTTGGACCAGGTTTGAAACTAGGAATAGATGACTGCTTAAATGATGGATGGGGAGATAGCATTGGCGTAATTGGAAAGTTAATGAAAGAATTTTCAACAGAATTGTTGTAAGTTTTGACATAGTATTCCTCGCCGAAGTGATTCCACACTTCATCCAGTTGCCCAAAATTTCGCAATGCAGCACAAAAGTGCCTGCAAGGAATTCTAAATTGATCCATTACGTGACAAGAGCATGAATTCATCAGTAAGTTAACTTCATGCACGATATTCTTTTCCGTAGCGGTGTTGACTAAAACCATACAAGTATTGCATGGTTTGCACTTATACTTTGATTGATTGCTCATTTCAAATTCAAAAACCTCAAGGGCATAATCAGTGACGATTTGTTTTTTCGCAGTCCACATTTCATATAACTTTCCTCGAGAAAACATATCGCTAACACTTTCGAGTACGTAAGAGTGAAAGAAATCAAATGGTGACACAGCCCTCAATCCAGTACGTAGTGTAGCACTCATTTCGCTTTCAACAAAATTTGTGCAACGGACACCATATAAAGCCATTCGACCGATATGTGTGTATGTAACCCAATTTCCTTTAGGAATATTCTCAATATATTGTCGGATTTCAATTGTTGCATCTTGTTGTAACTCGGCCAAATTCACATAGTACTCAGATTCCGATAAACTAGATTGTACATTTCGAACAAGTTCAAGTCAAAGGTAAAATCCTTCTTAAAAGTGTCATGACAATTTCGTATTATGTGTACGGTACAAAAAACAAGATGAATTTTTAAAGCTCGCTGCACGCAACAAGCCAGGAGCACGATCACAGAACACAGGCTTATCAAACAGAATGCCAGCACGTCGACAATTTTGTAAAAACCCAAGTGTAATTGAGAGCAGACTCAGATCGGATTAAAGCAATAGCAATGGTAAGACTTTTGCCATTGCTATTCGATACAACCAATAAAAGTTGTTTGCCTACATAATGTGAACCAGTAAGATGGCCTGCGTCAATGCCATAAAATTGTTTACAACTTGATAACGACTTTACCAAAGGTGATAAAACAATCATTCCTCGCTCAAATTCGTCATCATTGTTTTGTTCATATATTGCAACACTCCCAGGATTTAATTCAGAAATCTTGATCATAAAGCTTGGTATGTAGCTGTCATGACTCTTCGAATCTTTACTTCGTTCTCATTTGATTTTACTTACAGCACGGTAGAGTTTTGATTTTGTGTTGAAACAAACGTTTTCAGAGGCCTGTAGCTGATTTGCCAAAGTTGTGATAGTTGTTGGTTTACTTTGGGTTGCTGAGGCGTACACAATTGCATTCTTCTCCAACTGTCGTTGCGTTGGGTTAGCTCTGAGGTACAATTGACATGTTCTTCATCAAATGAGGAAATGTACCAAAAATTTTCATTCTTCATCCCAGTTTTACATAGGTTTACAAAAAAGGACAAATTTGACAGGAGCACACAACTTGCTTGAAAACGCCACTAGCTTTTTGAACTCGAACGCTCTTTTGTCGTTCCTACGCATAGTCTTGTACGTATTGCAGCGCCACTTTCCCACTAGTAAATCGTTTTTTGTGTTCAAGAGAGAGTGACATTCTAGTAGTTAGCACTGATGCAATTTTGGTTGAATTGATTTCTGATGAACTGTTCTTTACACTTTTTCTTTCGGTGTAGTAACAAACATTACAGATTTTCAGACAGTACTGTACTTAATAAGGAAAATATGTGGCAAACAACTACATGTTTTGCAAATGGCACAGACAGAACTACATGTTTTGCAAATTACCCCACCACCAGGGGCGTGGCCTTAAAAATAAACTTTATGGGCAATAGTCAAAATATGTATCAGCATAACGATTAATCTATACAACTATCTGTGGCCCTAAAACTGCTTCAGTGTCTCGCCGAAGCATTATCATGAACGTCAAAAAACGGTGACTTTCCAATCTCATTTAGGGTATACTTTGCTGGCATATCAAAAAAGATATTAGTCTCGTCACGATTCACAATCTTACGAGATTGTATGTCATTATGCATACAGTGCCTGACACAATACAGTGTCAAGTGGCAGTTTGCGTAAAAACGACATATTTAATCCTAGCCATTCACAACTTCGATAGATACAATTTCCCGGAGAATTGTAAGTCAGTCAGACATGCTCCCATCCATTGCATACTTCTTGGCTTCCGCCGAGTTCTACAATATTAGTAATCAAGAGACAACGGACGATATTCATTATTCACTGCTCATATCTAACGAAGATGCATACATTTGTGACATTGAAAATCAAACGACCATTGATATTAAACATGTTCGGCATAAGTTTACACTAAAACAAAAAAACAAGCACTTAAAGCACTTGCAAACCATACACAACAACAAGTTGCAGACAAGATGGGGATTGCAAGATCTACTGTGGCAGCATGGTGATAAAATCGATCCAAACTTTTACGATCTCATCTACCATTAACAAGAAAGAAGCTTTCTGACGGTGGAGCAAATCCATCTTTTGATTTTGGTCCGGTAAAATCTATACCTAATACATATCCACACTGACTAACAATTTAGCATTTATTAACATTTATGAAAGACTTGTGAAGAGACAATAAACCGCTCTCTGTAATTGTCTTGTTCGATACATTTATAAAATGAGCGAGCATGGTACGAGAGATACTTTGAAAGAAATGGAAAAAATGCTTTAGATTCGTTGCAAAGACTTTGCCAACGATTTGCCTACAGAAATGGGTTTAGTCGTAGAAGATCGACAAGTAGTAAGTTATCTCAAACGAACTTGTTAGAAATACAAATTTCTTTTACATCGAATTTTTGGGGCCTTTATTCGAGCCATAATCCTGATTGCATTATCAATTGCGATGAGACTGGCATTAATCTCGATATGCCTCCCCAAGTATATTTTAAAATAATATACACACTACCAAGTATTGGCTTTAGTGAGAAGGCATCTGGACGCCTAACTGCCGTATTAGCAGCTACAGCTAGTGGTATGTAAATATATGCACTTATTTACTAAGAAATTGATAGGAAGGAAATTGCCGTTGCATTTTATCCTGAAAGCCACACCTGGTGGTAAGATTGAAATGGACGAGCTAGAGCATTTACCACCACCGTACAAGTACATTGTCCAAGCGAATGCCCGGATGGATACCCGTGGGTGGCGATATTAACTCATGAACGTACTCAGGTCTACTTATTTATTTATTTATTGTTATCTAATCGTTATATAGGAGCAATGTCAGGCCAAACTCAGTACTAATGCTTGATAATTTCAAAAGTCATTTTTTGTCTAGTGAAAGCTATGACTATGTGAGAAATACTATGCTATTTGAGTTGTGTCCTATTCCTCCAAATTGTACAGCGATTTGCCAAACGTTAGATGTAGGGGTCATGGGCCCCTACAAACAAACACTAAGAACACTCTGGATGGATGAAGACCACAGACCTATCACACCTATAGAAGAAGGGAACGAGCCATCTACAGGGCTATACGTGCATGGAAAGAAGTAAAACCAGAAACAATCGTCAAGGGATTTGTTAAGGCATTACCATATTCTAACTAGATAATAATTTCATTTTTTATACATGTCAAATTCATTACAAAGTATAATTTATTGTAGTTTATTGTCTTTGATAATACACATATGACCTTTACTTCAAGTACCACTTGATACTGTATTGTGTCAAGCACTGTACTCCAAAAATAATTACAGTAGTCTAATGCACCTTTTACCAAAAAAATGATTGGCTCGTTGTTTGCAAGTTGCTGATTGGTTAATGTAGATATAGCTTCATTGATGTACGAATACTCCTCCTTAAGTATTTGTTCTTCACTGCCAAATTCGAGATTGATACACTTTGGAAATAAGCAGGAATTTTCACGGAGGAATCGACCTATCTTTCCGTGACAAAGAAGACGTTATAAATAACACAACTTAATGTTTGTATGTACATTTCATTACACAGAATAATACACGATTTCACGTAAGCAGACATAGTAAAATGTATTCGAATTCTGTGAATGACAGAAAGAAATGTCATACCATGAAATTAATCTATAGTTCAGCAAAATCTTTCCAATTTAATATTTCCATGATGACAGTTTTCACATAAGCTAATAAGTTAATTACTTAATTCGAAAGAGTAGGCAAGAGCGAAAATAAAGCTGGATTGGGCAAGTATTATTGAATTTGTTCGATTATCATGCGAGCTTATCCACAAGTATAAGCTTGTATTTACGTGATAGAGTGCACTGATGTGTATTAAAACACGATAATATTTTCATAACTGTCAGTTAGGACAAACAAAGCACTGAAAAGGCAAAATTTGATGCTGTGTGAAGTAATTCCCAAAATTTGCAATGGGTCGATATGGTCTATTGACATGTCGGTCATGCAGAAAAAACACTAACATGATCAGTCGAGTCTGATTCGGTGTAGATCCGTATTTGTCGAAAATATATGAATTAAAGTATACCGAAAATGCCATATATGTAATTTGAGGTAATCTTGAGGTTTCCAAATGACCGCGAAAATATTAATTGCGTCATGCGTGACTTACAAAAGAAAAAAACCTTTCAAGCAAATATCAATATGTAGAGAAAACACTTTTATGCTCTTCACTTCGAAACCTCGTTAGAAAAAACGTTAAAAACCGAGATACAACTTTACCTAAGAGGCGAATTCAACATTATTTTATCAGAAACAAGGAAGTATTGCTCATTAAAATTTTGGGTATAATTTAATGGGAGTGCAAGGGAATAGTACAAGCAAAACATATTCCACAATCAGCATTTCGTGATTGACTCAGTAAAAAGTACGAATATCTGCAAACTCCCTTGAACGAAAACGAAAGTCATCGGCAGCACGAAGTTATGATCGGGTAATTCCCTTTGTAAAGCGGGGCATTTATAGAAATGTCCTTCAAAATGGTCATTTCTTATTTTTAACAACATATTTAAAAATGACATTTAAAACTAGAACTAATAATTCACATGAAAGATATTCATCGTTTTGATCGTATTCTTACTGCTGCATGCGTGATATCGTGGAAAGTTCCTTACATGGATTATCCCAGGCCAATGCACCAAGCATGATATTAATTCACTGACCAAACCCAGCAGCTACAATGTACCCGAATACTTTTCTGGCATAACTTCAGCTTTACACTGAACGGTCAAATGCATATATATGGTGAACCCTTTCAACTCTATACTGAGAATTCATGACCCTTTTGCAGCTATTTCCTAAACACTGTAAATGCCTCTAGGCGACATTTCACAGCATATTCCATGTTAAAAGTTAACATGGGATTGGACTTGGCACTCACAAGGAGGTAATTCCATGTTGCATATAAAATAAATTTTCCCTGCATGCTCACCAACCTGTAACTATAGATGGCGACAGCATTATCACAACCTCATTTGCCCAATATCATATTGAAAAATATGAAAATGCCACACTGGAATAATTGAATTGAAAAAAATTGCCAGATTTTTGCAATGTATTACAATTAGCATAACAAGTCAAAATCAATAAACAATAATCTTTTGTACTAAACACATGCCTATGAAATGTGATTCTTGTTGTGTGATAGATATATGAGGCGGAAATGATCTGTGCTACAGTATGTGTAGGAGTGCTGTATTTGCCCTGAGGTAGATGGAACTTTTGATATTGTTGGGGTGGAAATAACAGAATGTTCAATTCAAGAGAAAGTCTTGTTTTGCTTATGTTCGCTATTGCTGTCTCCAATAGCAATGTTTGCTGCTACGACATCTGTTAATGTGCATCGCGATGACCATATTCATCTTCTGAAGAACTCGACTCTGATGATTCTTGATCATTTTATCAACCGGTTAGCTCCTATACACATCATACTCATCGAGTCGTGATCATGTTTATTCAAGTCTTGATCTAATTCACAGCTAATAACTAAAACACAGTGCCCTCATAAATTTTAAGTAGCAATGTAGATCAGATTTGACCAAATAGAAGCACATCTCTACCCATTGCAAGACCATATCTATAGCCAACATAAATGATAAATATTAATAAAGATATTGTGTTAGGTAGGGCATTCCATGTTACGAATGTAGTTGGGAAAAATGAAAAGTGATTTTTGTTTTTCACCTTTTTTGCAGTTTGAACATATCCATGTAAGCATGTGTGAAACTAGGGATTCTTCGTGTGTAGAATCTGTTCGTCATGTTGCGATCGTGTCAAACCCTTCTTTTAAAAGGCACGACCAATCCTTCCTACATACAATACCTGCAATGATACATAATATGCACTGATAAACGTTGAACAATTTCATTGCAAACAGGCACCATTCATTCTGTCCCACTGGACGATGCAAGTTGCCACCCACTGGTTCACTCAAAAACTCGTCTCACACAGGAGCGGCCGATACCGCACGCAAAGCGCCAAATACAGTCATTTCTTGGTACCTGCGTATATGTTGCTAAGTTTTCTCCAAATTTTGTGGAGCTCTTGACACCACTCTCTAAGGCCATCAAGGGTTGTGAAGTGGGTGACAATTTGCATCGCCCAGTGGGAAGCACATGTACTGTATGATGCAAGCGATAAGAAATTCTTTAAATTCAATATGCATCCAGA
>JNBS01002973.1:0-12584 GCA_002081575.1 Thraustotheca clavata
AATGCTCGAACTGGAGGATTTTGCTCTCGTCATGCAAAATTGCCCAGAGGAAATCATTTCAGGTGCCTAACATAAATATTCATCAACTTTTACAATCAATTCTCAATAGCTTACCATAAAATCCACACTTCCTACAATTGTCATAGTCCCATCGTTCTTGGGTCGCATCAAGTTGGATTCACCAAAATCACTGAGTTTCAACATTGCATCCGATGCTAATAGAAAATTGGCTGTCTTGATATCTCTAATGCCGATATGCATAATGTGTTTTGATACAATTTTCAATAATACCTGTGTAGAAGTGGGGGATCAAAGCTATGTAAATATGCAACAGCTCTGCAAGCATCCACACAAGCTTTGAGTTTAGTACCAAGATCCCATTCATGAGCTGGGCCTTGAGGACGTTGAGCTCTTAAAACAAGTTCAAGAGATCCCCATTCGCAATATTCAAATACTAAGCAAATAGCAGGAGGTACAACACATAATCTAGGTGAAAATGATTAGTTGGTAATAAGTACAATATTTAGAGTATACCCATAAAAGCGAACGATATTTGGATGTGATAGACCGATATTCAACGCCGTCTCCTTTGAGAAACGAAATACTTCCTCTTGAGTAACAAAGAACGAAGTAAACATTTTTATTGCCACGGGAACTTGTTTTCGCAATGTTTTCTGCATTTCGCCTTTTAGTACCACGGCTGTGGTGCCATGACCAACAACAGTGTTAATGTTTAAACACGAGAAGTCGATCATATTCTACAAAAATGAATTAGAGTTTGAGAGTAGAGGAGGGTTACGTGTTTAAATTGTTCAATCATGTAATGCACATCATACACTGATGTACGAGTTGAAAATGAGGAAACAATCCCTCTTTCGGCAATCTATGGGAAGTTATAAGTGCAAATAGCGCGAAGGTATCACCAGCCGGAGATAGAGTTTTGCTGGGTCATCAGTTTGAATTGAGCAATCGTCAGTGCCAAGCCAATATTTGGTGTCAGCCTAATTGAGTTAAAGTCGCGAATCCTAATGAACTCTCACCCGCAAACTGAGCAACATTGCCAAAATGGTGAAAGCATCGACAACATTTCCCAGTACAGTGGCAAAGCTAAAGAGATTGGGGTGACTTCGGTGGTCGATTAATACAACAACTGGAGGCCTAAACCACAATTAAGTGCTATTTATGAAGAAGTAATACAGCATGTATAATATCGAAGTCAAACCCAAAAGAAGGCAAACAGCATCAAACGACGATCGAGCAAAGCACACATATTTTGTCCACGCGTAAAAAATGACACAAGTGAAATGATACGAGAGGAAAAAAATGAGAATGGCATCAGAAGACTTGTCGATGAAAAGATAAGCAAGTAAAACAATGCTCACTACGCAAAAAGTGATGGCAGGATAAGTTGTATGAATGTACTAGCTCCAGATATCAAAATAGAGCGTATGATGGCTGCTGTAGCAATTGATTTTTGAATCATAAGAACTGGTAAAAGTTGCCTTATCCTAGATATAATATGAAAAGAGTTATTTTGGAAGAAAACTTACCAAGATGTTGGAAAATGAAAGAGAAAGCAATATAATGTGTCAAAATTATCATTGTGCCAAAATATAGTAACAATCGACAATAAGATACCACAAAGAAAACAC
This sequence comes from Thraustotheca clavata, assembly GCA_002081575.1. NCBI lineage: Eukaryota > Oomycota > Saprolegniomycetes > Saprolegniales > Achlyaceae > Thraustotheca > Thraustotheca clavata. The sequence continues at coordinate 1,653 of JNBS01002973.1, forward strand.
AGCGCAAGAGCAGCAAACGTGTACAAGACCAATGCATAGCTCGGTAAAACAAACACACGCGCTAGTAGACATAATTAAACCTGAAAAGAAGTTGAGATAGGCTACTCAAGTTTGTATTATTTGGATTTGCAATGATTTTGGTTCGACTTGTCGAGCACTGTACACCAAGATAACTTGACACAGCAAATATAATAACAACATTGCCAATGATAAGAATAATGCTTACATGATCTAAATACAACATAGGATTTGCTCGTGCCAAATTAATATCAGGAGATGGTGCTATACAACTTAATTGAGCTTCAAACATAAACCTGGTCGCATCCATCAAAACAGGAATAGTAAACGCTACAATAATCAAACAAACAATAGCTCCAAGCGTCATTGTAAGTACATTTGAGTCCCAATCAAGTGCCAATCGTTGACATGGCAACCATCGTCCATTCTTTTCAACAGGGATATCATCTATCAAGTGTGTTGTCATTGATTGTTCATGCGCAACAATCTCCGAAAGACTGTGGACGTGCATATCTTCCAATTTATCATATTCAGTGCATGGCGATTCCATGTCAATCCCCATTGAGGGCGACTGGTTCATCATCGCAATGCTGATTACTCACGTCTTCTCCAACAATCCCAAAAATTCCCATACGAACATGGTCGAAGGATGCAAAGACACTCTTGGCTGCATAGATGAGCAACCCAACCCCGTCATCTTCCTGTATGCACTCAACACCCGTGATATCATTCTCATCCACGCTTCTTTACAATATGCAAACGCTGTACTCACTTGTGACGGACCGATCAAATTCAAAAATGGCCATTTTTGGCGCCAAAAAAGTTCAATTTGAAACGGTCATTTTTAGTTTCTCAAAATCAGTTTAAAATTTACTCGACACCCAACAAAACACTTGATCTACACATGCTATCATGTCATCCATATCTTTTCTCCACATGCTTCTTAAATGGACTCGGGTACTAATCAGCACCAAAACGATTGCCCAAAGTTGTGATCTAAGCATCAATTGGCACACCAAGTCTAATACAGATACGCTATCAATGTATTAACCACTTTTCACTTCAAAACCATTACTTAAGCAATGTAAAATTTCATCAATTTTGATACACGACAAGACAGTTAAACCATCAAGTTCCTCAAAACATCATCCTCTCATTCATACACTCTGTCATCTTCTCAACTCGCTGGTTTTCTCTTACAGCACTTGGTGAGCAAATTTAATATTTTTTGACACCAAATAGGACACATGAAGCATTTTAAAATACATGAAGGCATAATTTTTTCAAGCATCAATCGGCCATATAATTGATCAAGCTTTTGATCATTCGAAAACATCCCTCCAAGCATCTCCATTATCATTGTTGCAATCAATTGTAAGTAAATGTTGAGATGATTAAGTTTTATTTCATAAATTTATTAAGAGCTGACATATAATTGTTGATAAAAGCCATGTACAGTTTTAAAGCATATAGAGCAAAAGAAATATACTGAAGTACTGATTTGCATTTTCGATAACTTACTGAAAGCTGGCCTCTAATTCAGTGAGTGCTTTATAGTACTCACGTAGGACTGGTGTATCAATATAAATACACAATTAATTAAAGGTTTCTAAGACATATATAAAAGCATTTTAGAGGCCCTTTTTAAGTGCCAATTACAAAGGAAAATTAAACTGCCCCGATTTCAATCAATTTAAGTGAAATTGAATTTCTACAAACTACTAGGAGTCAAGTTCATATCTAATTTGTTAATTTCAAAATATAGATTTTTAATGATAAGAATTTGTCAACTGTTGTGAGACTTGATTGAAATCGGGTTGATTTAAATGTACGGTGATAATAACCAAACCAAGAGGATCAATTTTTATGTAGCTCATTTTAAAAGCGATGTTCTAGTCATCGATTTTGAAATTCACTACATGTAAATTGATTCTCTTGGTCTGGTCATCATCACAGTCCATCAGTTCGACTTGAACAGGAGACAGTCGAAACTTTGATATCAATAATAAGCCTTCATCTGCCACAAGTGCCATATAACACACCTTCAAACCATTGTCTACGAAGGTTTTTTGCATACTGCCAGAGCTAATCGACATGAGATGAGTACCTTTTAGATGTTGCTAGCTGCAGGAGGCAGTCGTGGAAATTTTACTGTGGCAATTGCTCCACTATATTCAAGGTTCAGTGCTGTAAAATGGTTGGACAAAGTGAATAAATAAATTGACTTCAACAGCACCTCAGAAGTTGCTTGATGGTGCATTGAGGTTCGTCAACGCAATACCAAGGCGGTAATTGTCACCCTTGCCCTTTGCAATCCCCATTAACGTTTCAAGGTTTCATAATAGTGGATTAACGACGCAGTACATATTATATAATATGACAAGAAGTCCAACAGCCTAGTCGCGTGAAGTGTTGGAAACATTAATATTTTTGACTCGCAGGCTACGAATGCTGGCAATTTGGTAAGTTTTTGTAGTGTAAGTAAAATTTCAGGATTTGCAGGATCATTCATACTTTGGAAAGCAATCTGTGCAATGTTTTCAGCTTTATCCGTGTTTTTGATTCGGATTCTTATGTACGCAATAAGATTGTGGGCGTACAATGTCTTTGCGTACATAAAATTTGGAATCTAAAAAACCAAAGATTTCTTTGGCATCTTTGACATTAACATCTTTTCCACAATCGATATCGGTCCACTTGAATAAATTCAGAAATTCGCCTCCTTTTGGTAATTGTCTATTTCTGTCGCATTGCTTCAATATATAATCTATGGTTGAAAGCTTCATTGATGGTATTATTTCATCATCTTCAATTTGCTCAACCAAAACATGGACACTACTCTCTCCAAGCTCGAAACTAAACCGAATACTTCAGGATCGATTAGTTTCTGCATTGGAAATATATTATAGTATGTGTTTGATCTGTGGTTTTGGAAAGTGCGGTACTTGGACACAGAAAGCCATCCATTATCATTATTTGCAAGGTATGGAGCATTTACAATAAGCTTTTAATTCAATCTTGTTTAGTAAATTTCTTGTATTAGTCGTAGGAAGTTGCATGGATCACCGGTTTCTGCAACATCGACATCCAAAACACAATTGCACTCTGGTCAAGAACAACACAACACACTCTTGACTCCAATTGAGCAAATTGTAGGAAAATGTCAAAATGTCATTAGTTAAAAAAGAGAAGAGCTAAACGAGTACGTTTTTTATAAACTAGATAGAAATGGATTGTTTAAGCAATCCTGACTAAATACTTATGTCTGCATTTTATCCTCCAATTCACAGGGTGAAGATTTTTTCGGAGCGATTTTTGGTGGTTCAAAGGGTGAAGATTTTATCAATTTCATCGTCCTCTCACCTCTGTATATTCATACTAGCACACTTCGTCAATATTTCGATGCCAAATAGGACACACGAAGTTTCTCAAAATACTCTAACTCCCTTAGTAATACCCCATCATCTCTCTGTAGAAATTAGAGCCAAATTACGTGAAAATGGTGTAGTTCAAATAAATATTTAAAACTCAAATCCTTCATGGCGCGAAAATTATCGATTGTACAACTACTAGGTTAAAACAACTAAATTCATCGATTTTTGAAATACGCTACATAAATCGATTCTTTTGGTTCGATCATCAGCACCATCATGAACAGGAGACAACCGAAACTCTGATATCAAGTCTTGGTTTGGCACAACAAACACATAACAAACCTTTAATCCATTGTCTAAAGCTGGCATGGCAGTATGCAAAACCCTTCACCAATAGGGTAGTAAACAAGTCGTTACCACGTCTTGTACGTCGCTTTCAAATTGCCCTGAGGTTACCAATATCTTAAATCGAGAGAGTAAATTCAGATTTCCATCTATATTTTGCTTGAATCCTTCCAAACAAAACCAGCAACTGGGATTGCTTGACAAAAGGATGTCACGAAGTTTTTTTTAAATGATGGTATTCAATTCAAAAATCTTGCCGTTGTAAATAAGTAGAGTAAAGCTTGGATGTTCCCGGCGATGCCACAAAACTCGTTGCTTGTGGTTGATGGCGATGAAAGGCAAATCAAACTTATAATGAAACTTTTTCCAGTCCCTGGGGACCCCACAAGAAAAAATTGAAAATCACAATTTTCTCCTGTACTTCGACCAAGACATGGACACATTCCTTTTCAAGCTCGAAACTTTAACCAAATACTTTGGGACTAATTAATTTCTGCATTGGAAATATTTTATGGTATGGGTTTGTTCTGTGGTTTTGGAAAGTGCGGTACTTAGACACAGGAAGCTATCCATTATTATATTTGCATGGTATAGCGCTTTTACAAAAAGCTTGTGATGTTTTTGGTGTCAATGTTGCAGAAACAGCTAATACTTGCGACCTCTTACGACTGATACAAGAAAATTACCAAGTTCTTGCTAGGTTACCAAGTTCTTGCTAGGTAATTTTCTTGTATTAGTCGTATGAGGTTCGCGCGTATTAGCTGTTTCCTGAACAAAACCTCTGGTCAAGAAGTCAGAAAATGTCAAAATGTCATTAAAGATGATGTTCACATTTTAGTAGGTATGCAGGTGGACTATGGGGTATTCTTGAAGGAAATCAATGCAAATGAAGCTTCCAGTAGCTAATTTGGAGATGGAGATTTAAAAAACATTCAAAACGAAGTGTTCAAGAAGATATGGAGTGTTTGCATAATTAGGAGATGAATAGTTACCCAGGGTGTAAAGCAATGAAATTGTATATGATTATTGCATGCATCGAAAACTTAAATTCTTGTACACTGTATATATACCTTGTCAATTTTCAACGAGCTGAATGAGTTCATTTTCATAAAAGAGGCTAAACTTTAATTGAAATATGATCCAGTGTTTGCTATAAAAGATTTATGAAGTCAAGTTTACGTAGACAATCAAAAGTAAATTCAATAGTGAAACTTTTTCGCGCCAAATTTTTTCAATTAGAAACGGACGCTATGGAGACGCCCAACGCGCTCGGTCTTTCGTGGTCCTTTGGCTTTAACAAAGACATCATTGGTGGTGTGCATAGCCTCTCAGACGACAATGTACATGCGATCATCTACTCGTCTGGGCACATGGGCATCATTTACAATTATGCGAATCGAACCCAGCGATTGCTCCAAGGTCACTGTAACCCGATCTCATGTTGTGCAGTGAGCGAAGACAAGCGATGGATTGTCACGGCAGATCGAGGAAAAGACTCAATGCTTGTCGTGTGGGATTCAACTACTGGAAATCCGATTAAAACAATCTTTTCCCCGCATGCTGAAGGTGTTCAGTGCCTTGATATCTCTCCTGATGCAATGTTCATTGTGACATTATCGATTCCTACAAGTAAAGAAACAAAACAAGAGATAAAGTTGTGGGAATGGACTGTAGCTAGAGATGATGCAATGTATATAGCAGGTATGTTAGTTGCAGGACAATGAAAGGTTAAAATGTCATAGCTGTGACAACGGAAGATGTTCAAACTTGTGTGCGATTTAATACGTATGATATTCGAGAAATCGTGACGAATGGAGCTCAAAGAGTTATCTTTTGGAATTGGATTCATCACCAATTGCAGTTCTATTCACCACCATTATCACAAATTGATTTTAAACAAAATATCGGAACGTTTACTCAATCCATCTTTGTACCTGACTCTTCACAAGCAATTACAGCTACAGAAGATGGTGACCTTATTTTATGGGATTCAACACAAGTTAAAAGTAATGGCACATTGGTTCAGTCAGATAAGAAAGCAGTCAAGATAGTTCGCATTACGGACTCACACAAGAATATTTCAATTAATTTTCTTGCAGATATGGACGGGTACCTTGTTGTTGGGTGTAGTGATGGTGCAGTTCGCTTTTATGACTTTGATTTTCGGATTGTTGCTTGGTTTGAAGATCTTTGTGCTGGTCCTGTCATGGCAGTGTCATTCGCAAACACAGACGCTTCACAACATGAAAATCCAGGCGATGACACGTTTAATGTACCAGAATTTATCGTTGCTACATCAAGTACATAGTCATTGAAATGTATAGCTATAACTTTATTGTAGAGGCTTTTATTCTTGGTATTACACCATCTATTCACGAAGAATTTGATGTGGAAAAACGACGTGGGACTTTATTGATGCAAGGCATTGCAGATGAAATTCATGGACTTGCAACCCATCCATCAACAACACAAATTGTTGTAAGCTGCTACTCGGGTGCAGTTCAATTGTGGGACTATTTAACCAAGCGACTTGTTATGGTGCGTAACTTCGACGTGGAAAAATTCAGACCACAATGTCTTGTGTATGATCCTTTTGGTCGACATCTCATTGTAGGATTTACAAATGGAGCTATTAAACTTGTTCATGTTGCAACATTGGAAGATATTTATACATTTCGTCAATCAAAGGTAGAAAAATGATATTCTATCAAGTCATCAAACTTATTTAGGCTCCTATCATTGATATCAAAGTAGCACCCGATAGTTCCTTCATAGCAGCTATTGATGCTGAAAATTATCTCTTGTTATGGCGGAATAAGGCTATGGAAGCTGATGAGATGGACAATGATCCTCAAGAGCAATGGGTCTATATTGGAAGATGTAAATCGCATACAAAGCCCATCACTGGGTTTGAATTTGCAATTTCAGATCAACAAGCACTTTTAGTTACTGTAGCTGAAGATCGCATGCTTGTTGAATACAATTTAAGTCGATCAAGTGTCTTGGATGGTATTATATTGAGTGCTCCACCTCAAAAGATTGAGCAATCGGCAATTCCAACTGCATGCTTTTGGCATCCTGAAATGCCTGGTGTCCGTGAAGATTTAATTGTGGTTGCAAATAATGAGTACAAGTTTAAGCAATGGAATGCTAATAACAAAACTTGTCGTCGAACCTCACTTAATCCAACTTATGGTGGCCCACTGAACAGAGTATTACCAATTCCTCTTGACAAGAACAGAACAGAGAGATATTGCGCCTACAGCACTCATGAAAAGGTATGATAAAGCAATAGTTAATAACTATCTGACGAGGAGCAGATTGTCGGTCTCATTAAATTACCATTCGACGGTAATCCTCACAAATCCATGGGTTTGATAGCACATTCTGGTCGTATTTCCAATGTAGCAGTGACTTGCGATGGGCGATATTTTATCACTGCTGGTGGCAAGGATATGATTGTTAATATGTGGGAAGTTAATCCTTCGGGATTGGATATGATGGAAGCTCAAGGTGGTTTGGGTGTCGAGCCATATAGCTCGTTGCTTGAAGGTGGCATTGATGGTCAATTTTACAATGAAATTGTTGATTACTTTTACTTTGCACAATTGCGAACTCAAGGTGAAGCATCAACCGCTGCACGCAATATTACTCAAGAGATACCACTGAATGAAATACCTCATGTAATGAGAGCTTTGGGGTTTTATCCAACCGAGCTTGAAATTCAGCACATGTGCAGTGAGGTCAAGTACTGCAAGTTCACAGAAACAACCAAGACTGTCGATTCGATTCACTTAGTTGACTTTATTAGACTTTATGTCAACCACCGTCCAGTCTTTGGAATGGGAAAAGTTCAAATTGAAGAAGCATTTAATACTCTCAGCTCGAAGCCTGGTGGGGCTATAAGGTGGCCCGACCTGAAAGCAAAATTATTGACAATGGTATCTGCACTATTTACCAATTGCTAAACTATATCATTAGGGTGAAAAAATGACTGACGATGAGCTCCAAGCATGCTTGAATGCCCTAACAGGAGACGATGCTGATCATTGGGATACAATGACCCAATTCACGTCTGCATCATTTGCAGACAATGTTCTCGGATTTGAAGATTATGATGCTTTTGCTGCTGCCACTACATCAGAAATTATGTAATACATGAAATTTATTTTACTTTTAAGGTAATTACAATTAGATATAAACTTATACAAAGTAGTTGACTAGATAGCAACATGATTATGAATGCGGTATTATGGGTGGGGTTTGTAGTGGGAAGTATTGGTATATACAACATAGGCATGTTCAGCAGAGCAGAAAGGAAAGACAGGAGGATTTGGTCCAGCTGAATCAGGGTTAAAAAGTGTTTTACCAGTGTCAATTGACACATATACAGCCAAGAATGATGTAATTAGAATCACAAGCACAACAAAGATTTTTTCCCAAATTGGTAAAGTATCGCTAAATGTTTTGAAGTAAAAGACCAAAGGTAATATCATGCAGCACAAAGCCATGGAGGAAGCACCAACAAAGCTTTGCAAATCCATAAAATGATCTTTAAGCACAACGGAAACAATTACAGCAATTACCACCATGACAATACGAAGAATGGCAACACGAATATAAGCATGAGACTTTTTGTAATCTTCATTGATGTGAGCCAAATCTTCATCACGTTGGCTCATCATGGCCGATCGTACTTGATTTTTATCTTGTTCAGGGGTCTCCATTGCATTGAAATCCTGGTCAGTAAGTGAAAATGCATCTTTGTGAAGACCAAGAACAAGTCGTTCCATGATGAAAAATGCTGGGAAGAAAATAATTGCAAAGGCAATTGTAATATGCATTTGCATGAATAAAAATGCAAGAACGACACCACCACGACTTGACGTAAAGCCTAATGAAGAACCTGCTACTGCAAAGAGAAGATTGCCTGGGATTTGGCATCCTGTGACTGAATAACCAGTGACTGAAATGACAAAAAACAACACAGAAATCAATACCAATGTGGCAATAATGCAGCGAGGCATACGTGTAGGATCACTGTGTTCTCGTTGTAAGGCTGGAATAATAATACCAGCACCATAAGCCAAAGACAAATTACCAAACACCGAGACAACACCTTTAAATGATAACTCTGGGTCAAAGAGAGTTTGAGTTTTTGGTGTCATATTGGAAACAAGTAGATACAATGCAATTGCATCAGCTAAAAGAGTACCAATAGCTCCAGCTGCAGCAGCACCAGCACCTTCTTTTAAAGTAGGAATTAAGCAAACAGGTAGCAAACTCACACCCATAAGACAAATCCAAGTAGTTTGATCATATGAGTTAGGGAATAAAATCATCAATAGAATACCACCAAGTACAAGAAATACCATTGGAATCATAACACAAACTAAAAGCTGGGAAATGACTGCAATCCATCGCCCAAATGGTCCCATACACCATTCTCCCATATCTCCAAAAGTCTTGACACTTGCTGGTGCTTTTAGCATAACTTTACTCATACACACCGAAGCATAGATATTTGCAATAGCCATGAATACCAACGCTACTGTAGCCCATGCAGGTCCAGCTCTAGCATAATTACCAGGCATACCAAGTGTACCAACACCATAGACACAACAAAACAAGCTAAAGCAAATCTTTAAATCTTCCAGAGTTAAACAATTGCCCATGATATCAACAAATTCAGAATGCACCAAGGTATGCACATAAATTAAGAGTTCGATATTGGAAGCTAACACAAAGCATATAGGGTTGAAGATATATCATGTAGAAAGTACGTATAGACAATGTTAACATTCTTAAATCGAATGTACAATTGAACTAAAAAGTTGTGTCAACTGAAGATTGAGTTGCCGAACTATCAGACACAGTAGCTGCTTCCGATTTTCTTTCAGCTTCAGGCTCCATTTGAGCAATACGATTGTAATGATTCACCCACAAACGTCGGCGAACAAAATGAGTTTTTGCCATTTCCTTTCTCCATGGACCTTTACAAGTAGTTGCATAGACCCATCCATTGGCATCACCATGGGATAATTCATAAGCCCATTGTCCAGCAGCTTTGTATCCTTCAGGACATGGTGGCATAGCATCTTTAAATCCTTCACCACCTTGTTTGGTATCAGGGCAATACCAAGCAGTACGATCACCAAAACTTGGTAGTAAATAGTGCTTGGACCAAGCATTATTAGTAGATAGCCAACGTTCAAATTCAAATACTTCTTGCGTTAATGAAGCAGCAGCTTCCCATTCCGTCAAGAAACAAATTGAAAGATGCAAAGTTGATTTCACCTAAGCATAAAGATATGAATAATCAAGAGGAATTTTTATAACTTGTTGATCAGCAAAGCAGCTTGGTACAGTAAGAATATAGCCTTGCATACGTGCATCTTGCATACGTGTAGCTCCAGTCCATTGTGTCATATCAAATTCCAATGTACCAAGTAAATCATCACAATTTAAAGCATCAAAATCCATGACGCGAAAAGTTAACATTTTAAATTCGGCCAAATCTTCATCAGTCACAACAAATTCAAATTCTTCATGTTTCCATGTTGGATTTAAATTGTTGTCAATGACAGGACTACGACGACGTTGTTTTCCAAATTGAATGCTAACGTAAGGATCACTTAAATTTCCATCAAGTGCTGAATCTGATGCAGGTAAATCAAGTGCTTTTTCAAGACGAATCCGAATCAATCGAGCAGGTTTTTTCATATCTATGACAACTTTACAATCTATCACCATTGATTGTTGCTTACCATTGCTTTTACGTTCATAGATCAACTCTTCTTTGGATCCAATGCAATATTCACAAGTTGATCCAACGATGCCCATTTTTCAATGCGGTACTATTTAAAAAGTGCGCATCATTCAACAAAACACGACTATGCTAATATCCTCCCTACTTTTGGATAACATATCAATACATTAAGTGAAGTTTTGCACGGCGATTGTAGAGATTCAATGAGAATGGAGGTGGATCTACTGTTGAGAAGGAATCTCATTTAGTTGAAGAAGGCCATCAGATAAATTCAACAATGATAGTATTTAGATAGATTAAAGAGCAAATTGATTATCTTCTTGACGTGTGAACGTATTAACCCAACGACGACGACGTACAACAAATCGAAAATTGGTCTTATCATACCAAGGACCATCAAAAGAAGGAGCATAAATCCATCCATCA
>JNBS01003001.1:476-13128 GCA_002081575.1 Thraustotheca clavata
AGGTAAATGATAGTGTTTGACTCATTTTAGTTTATTAAGGTATTTATTTCATCCATGTATTGAGTGGTTCGCAAATGCGTTTCTTATGTAAAGCACTATTTTGTAATAATTATGTGTCTGATATGAAGGTACCTTTGTTTGATAAGCAAAATAGTAGTGTGGATACCAACCTGTACACCGAAATGATATACTATAGCTTATCAGTTTAAAATACACAGTGCTTCAGATTTAAGTATAGTTCTGATGATGCTGGTGTATATCAATGCACCGTATAGAGATTAGTATGTCGTATGAGTTCTTAGTGTTAAGAAAACAAAAGAAGCATATCTCGTAATTCCAAAATCAAAGCCAAGTTGAGTGATTTGTTATATAAATCAGTGTTCATACCAATCACCACTAATCATTTCAACTTGGGCATCACGTTCTCCTAATCGTACGACAGGATAAAGTTGTTCATTCACTTGTACATCACGAAATGGTTCAAATAGTATTTCACCATTCACTTGAAATGATATTTCATTTGACATTTGTGAATACATTACAGTAACATTCAACTTTCCTTTTTGTTTTTTGTAGTATTTTCTTTCATTATTGGAGTATGCAAATCCTTTCTCACATCCAAAGAACCACCCAGGAGGAAATACATGACCTTTATTCGGTTCAAATTCCTTTAGTGTAGTAAAGCCAATATCAACGTGATGATGAGCCATGACAGTCACTGTAAAACAAGGTAGTGGCATAGCTGCCAAAACACTAGCCCATCCCAGTCCCTTTTGAACGACAACAAGATTTTTTTGTAGTAATTGCAACGAAGGTCCGCAATTTAATGGATTCCATGCAGTTGGAACAAATTGCACCTGTAAATAATCTAATAATTCTTGAAATTCTTGGACTTCATTCGCTTGTAATCCATCAAAATGCATTTTACCAGTACGTAAGTACTTCATAATACGATCAAAATAAGTTGGTTCCAAGTCAATAAAATATTCACCTAAAGCAACATCAAACACAATACAACTTAATTCCACTACCATTTTCGTTAGGTTGACACAATGCTGAAGTCAACATTGTATGAAAATAGCTGCCAGCATCACGTATTAAATTTGATCTTGTTGTTACAAATAGAGTTCCCCCAACATTTAACGTCACCATTTCAGTCGAAGCTTTTGCTCCAGCTTTCACGCGCTCTTTTATTGCTGCTGAAGGCTGATAATCAATAGGAAAAACTTGTGCAATTTTCTCCTCAATATATGTAAGTAGTTCCAGAGCATCAACAACACCAGGTGAGTCAACGCTAACCAATTTTTGCTTGGAGAGATCGGCTCGTACTTGCTCCCACTTCGTCAGTAGCTCCTCCTTACGCATCCACGTCAATTACACAAGCTTCTCGAAGACTCCGAGACAAAGTATGACAATGTGGCAAATATGTAGAAATTTTACATGGAAATTTAATCTCTGATATAGACTCAATTATCATTGTAAAAATCATAGATAAAAAGTATACAAACTTTATGTCTTTCAGCAAATATTGACTGTAAAAGGTGCAATAGATATGATGATACTAAAGTTGAAAATTAGTTTAGTAAGTTAGTACCTAGTTACAAAAGTGGTTAGGGCTGTAGACCATGGAAGTTGAAGAGGAAAGATTACGTCAAGTTGAAGCCGAGTTTGAAGCTCACCGCAAACAAGTTGAAGCAGCTCGTAAAGCTTTTCAAAAGACAAAATATGACACGATTGAAAGACAAAGAGTTGAAATGTCAACTAAATTAATTGATTTAGATGCGCAAATTGCAGCATCACGAGTTACTCGCCAAGCATTAAGAAAGAAGCTATTGGAGAAGAAAGTAGAAGCACATGAACATATTGTCCAACAAGAGCAACTTCAAAAAGATGCTTGGATTATTCAACGAAGTCATGAATTAGAAGAAGTCGCTAGAAAAAGAATATGCCTTGAAAATATTCAAAAACAACACAAACACCTCGTAAGAAGTTAAATGAATTGATAGTGATATCTTATCATACATTATTAGGATGAATTATCAAATAAAACATGCCTACAGCTACAAGCTATTGATGCTGAACGTCAAAAACGACGAATTGAAAAAGAAAACCAAATTGAGCATCTAATTACAAAAGGATCAATGTTGGAGAAGCAATTTCAAAATGATACAATTATCGAGAAAATAAGCGATATAGATGCTATGGGAAATGTCGATTTTATACACTTTAGTAATGAATGTCAAGGTCAATTACGAATCGAGCAGGAAAAATCTTTAAACCATCGACACAAAGAATTAATGCAACTAAACGCAGAGAGAAAGAAATTATTAGAGCAAGAAGAAGAACTTCGACGCAAAAAACAAGAATTTGACTATATTTCTACCAAGGGTATAGACTACTTGGTTGAAATGGAATTTGGCCAAGCACCACCACTTGAATTTATAATCAAGAATATGCCGAATGAACCTCCTCTTGTTGATTTCCCAGACGATTCAAATGAAGATATATTAGTTCAAGCTACACGGTGGCTAGAGTCAGGTGAGATATACTATTGATTTTTCACTTTTATGTGTTAGGTGAAAATACGCTAGCTGAACTAGAAAAAGCAATCCCTGAGGTCAATAAACCACAAATATGCCTGACAGAACCACTCCAACGACCTAATACTCCAATTCACAATCTTTGTGAAAATTTGGTTGATGAAATAATCCGCCTTGCCATGGATGCCATACCAGTGCCAAAATCAAAAGCAGAACTAAAACAAGAAGACCGTCTGTGGAGAACAACTAAATTAAATTTAATTCGTGTCATGCGTCGTGAAAATCGAAAACAAGTGCCAATTCAAGTGAGGAATCAGCTATTAGTCAGTACTTTTGAGATTTTGTTATCTCATTAAATGTATTAGGATGAAGTTGTCAATGAAATACTTCATCATGTTTTAAATGAATTCCTCGATACCAAGAAATGTATTGAAGATGTGTGGTTTAAGTCATGTTTTGCTATTATTTGTCCCAACTCACCACCAGTGTATGAAAGCTTGCTTAAAAATGCATTACATCAATTAAATCTTCATCGAACTGCAAATGATGTACATCAAGGCACAATATTAAATGAATTATCCCAAACTCTAAAAGCTTCAGCACCTCAAAAAGAAGAACCCAAGCAAGTTGTGCCATTGAATGTAAAGTTACCCAAAGAAATCAACGTATCTGCGATAATCTTTGAAAATCCAAATGCAACCTTGGTATGTATCACAATTTTGTAAAAAAGTTTATCGCTTTACTATAGGTTGCTGTACAGCTTGCTTATTGGAAGCATATTACACATGACCCACTCGACACAAAGAGTACAAGTCGAATTTCAATAGATAGTGTCTTTCTACACGACAAATATGTTTACATGACCGGCCCAAAAGGAGAAATTTACATCTATAATATCGAGACAGCTAAAATTATTCGAGAGCAAAAAGCATCCCAATCTGGTATTACAATGCTTCATGCAACTTCTGCTTATGGTTCATTCATATCTGTGAACAAAAAGGGTCAAGCAACTTTATCAATATCTAGTGATTCAATTCAACCTATTGTTCAAGTGACCAAAGACGATCTGACACGACCACGTTATGCTGTGGACGATATAGTCTGCGGACATATATTACCTTGCTATACTATAATCGGCATGCCAATGAGCTTTTTGGTGGGTACAAAAGATGGCACTATAGCTCGATTAAATAGAGGTGTTGGGGTTGGTCAACCGGTGTGTGGAATATCAATAGCAACTACAGAACCATTAGCTGTTCTGGAGATTGATAAAGCTAAACAACATACCATGTCAATCGACATTCCACCCAAAAGTATATACCCAAAAAGAGAATTTTTCCATGGTCACAATGCAGCTATTTGCTTTTTGGATCATATTGGTTTGGATATTGTTAGTGCTGACGTGTCTGGTGTTGTTTGTTTTTGGAAATACGATATTTTAAATTTTTCTGGGTTTGGATGGTGGAATCCTACATCAACTATAAACTTGAACTCTTTTATACATTGTGCCGCCTTATCTATTGAAGACAATAAACTTATAGTGTTGACTGGATTAAACGAAACAACGAAGAAAAGTAGTCAATGTCAAGTTTTACAATTGGAATTACCAATATTAAACATTTGCGATATAGAACTCAAACTACCTTTGTTACGTCCACCATTTGAATTTGCATTAGTACCTCGAGTGGAAGGTCTTCCTGGAGACAATATTGTAGTGTGCTATGAAAATATCCTCTTTATTTATTCACTTGCCACCGGCAAAGCTGTGATCTCAATACCATTAAAGTCTCCTATGACATCGCTAAGTGCAACCGATACATACATAGCTGGTATTGTCTGTGGGAAATTGTCTATATTTCGTTTGAATGATAAAACACCGGGCGATGTACTCTTAACTAGCCTTCAGCATACCAAAGTACATCCAGGAAAGAACATGGTAAAAAATGAAAAATATTGGCTAATCTCACTTTAATGTAGATTCAGCGTGAGGTAGCCCAGATTGAGGCTCAAAATGTTCGGAAAGCTATTGAAAACATTATTGGAAATATATTAGATACTGCAATTACTACCCAAAACATGAAATAACAATAGAGTTATCGTAATTATTATAAGGCCTTTTGTCATATATTACATCACACTTACTAAAAGGTAATAGGTGTCGTACTTTCTCGCAAGTTACATTGTATTTTTTAGTTAGTGAAACTTAGCAAGATGAAGACAAATGAGCCAAATGATGAAGAACTTGTTTTAACATGGTCAAACCCACCTATGGATGGCTTTCCACCATCAGCACGTGGTGGTCAAAGTATGCTACTTGCTGGACAACAACTTGTGCTTTTTGGTGGGCATTATTTTGGTGGTGAGGGTGGCTTTGTATACTTGAATGAAGTGTGGGTTCTTGACTTGGAAACATCAACATGGAGCCAAATAAAATGTGAAGGCAAGTCTCCTGCACCTCGCTATAATCACTCAGCAACTTTAGTTGGTATGAATATAATTTTCCATTGTATATCAAACACATTTTAGGCTCGAAAATGTTTATCTTTGGTGGAAAAGGTGACAAGGGAAAGGTTTTTCGTGATATGCATTATTTAGACCTTGAAAACTGGCATTGGTTTGTTGTAAATTGGACAACTGAATCACCATCTGAGCGATTTGGTCATGCAGATTTAGCTGTTGGTACAAAACTTGTTATTTCAGGAGGGTAATTGCATGCTGATAGTTTTCATCAATACTAACTGATTTAGATGGGACGGTCAAAGCAAGACTTTCAAGGATTTGTGGGTATTTGATACTGAGACTTTTGCTTGGATAAAACCAAAGGTGGGAGGTAATCCTCCAACAGCTCGGCATGGGCATAAAATGTGTCTACTTGATAATGGACATATTGTACTCTATGGCGGGTACTGTGTACAAAAGAGTATTTAACTTGATGTTAGATTAGACAAGTAGTAAAGACTCATCCTGAAGTATCTGTGGAGTATTTCAATGACGTGTATACAATGGATACGGAAACAATGTCTTGGATGAGACCACGAGTTACTGGTGATATTCCTGTGGCAACATTTGGCCATTCTATGACTTTGGTTGACCGCAAAGTATATATCATAGGAGGCTGGTCAGGAACAGAAAGAAGCCCAATTTATATGGGTGATAAAGCAATGAGGCAAACAGCTAAAGCCCTTGCTCGTGAGGAGGTAAATCACACTATTAGAAGGTAGTTAATTGTTCAAATTAGCGACTTCAAAGTGGTTATGATGCCCAATGTATGGATTATCGACGTATGCTTGGAGTGTCAAAATATGTTCATGTATTAGACTGTGATGAAATGGTGTGGTGGCAACCTATCAGTGAAGGTTGCCTTGTAGCAAATCGATATGGTCATAGTACTTCTCTTGTTGGAAATCACATCTTTGCCTTCGGTGGATGGGATGGTAATCGTTCAATGAATGAATTGGTTGTTGCTGATTTGTCGACCACGATAAGCTAAGATATTTGATTTGCAAACTTTATTCCTTGTATACTGCCCAATATCACTCTTACCATCAATAAAGGAAAAAAATTAATATTAAGCTACATACACAACTTTACGCCACTAGGTGGTCGTCTTGTTTACGTTTTTATTTCTACCCCAAAGAGATAAAAGAGTCGTTCCATGTTCAATAGTTTGACCTTGATTGCATTTTTGCATTTGAGCAAGTTTCGTTGCTACAAGTTGGTTGACGTTTGATTTGATTTGATTTAATTGTTGCTGGCGGTGTTTAACTTCGAGTATTGCTTTTTCTGGTGACATTCGCGTAATTAACGAAAGGGATGCCAAATTTTTGCCGTAAAACTTCTTTGACACATCTAAATTTATTGACGAAATAGCTTTCATATAAATCGTCAGACCATGAGCCTCAATGCAATCTTTAATAATGCTTTCTGACTCAGTTGTTGATACCAGATATTCTGAGCAATGATAGTTAGCGTTAGAATTCTGAACTTTCCAAACAACATGATCCATGCTGCGTGATATTGTTTGAAAAACGTTGGCCATATTTTTCCAGTGCCCGTGTAAACATGTTATATGGTTGAGTATTTCATTGAATAGTTCTTGAATGGTTGTGACTTTGTCATTGCATTCATGCAAGTGATTTTTGTAGGTTTGGTTTTTGGCTTTTATGTCTTGTACTAGTGTTTTAACAAATTGAGATGGTGATTGACACTCTTCTGTGTTGCATTTGGTGATGCTCATTACTACATTTATCGCTACTGCAAATTGGTCGGCAATATCTTCAGCCCATTCACAACACGTTTGAACATCTTTGTGCACAATTCTGGCCTGTGATGAAACCATTTGCACCATTTTTTCAGCAGGAAATAACTTTAATGCTTCGTACATTTTTCTAATATAGGTTGGAATAGTATCGACAACAAGGGTGATAGCCAAGGTTTTGCAATCGGCATCGGCTATTGTTCCAGATAGAGTATTGCTAAGTTGGCGAATGCACGTATGCAAGCTTAAGGGCTGAATGAAACTTTGAGTATCATCAAAAATTGTATGCAAGAAAAAATGTTTATGAACCACAGTCAAGGTAAGGCACTGTGCAAGATGTGTAATACAAATGGGTGTGGCTAACAAAAGTTTATTCCAATCCAAAGTCTCGAGCAGTTCTAAACTCAGTTGAACAGCTTCATCACTGCACTGTTGCAGATTTTGGTCCAAGTAGTTCATGGATAATTTTTTAACCAAACGGCAAAACAAGAAAATTAACAATGAAGTCAAATGCGGTGAGTCACTTCTGTGGTGAAAATCAAGTTAGTGTGGTTAGTGTGTTCTCATGATGTTCTTCAAAAAGCTAGGTACAGTTTATTTTGCAGTAAGCCATAATTTTTAAATCGGTGATGGTCTCAAGTTTAAAAAGGAAATAGAGGAGTTGGAAATGGAGCTATATCAAATACTGAAGTTCTTACTATCAATAATCCACTCGCTTCACAGCAAAAATTACCTTCATTGTGGAATAAAATTTTCCGCACTTACTCTTATTTTCTCTATCCTGTTGTACCTTTCAGTGTCAAACGCATTTATCAAGTTCAATCGCACAATAGTACTCCTATAGGTGTGTGACTCAAATATCAATTAAGATGTCATTCTGAGTGTAATTTTTCTTTTTGTATGATATTATAACATCAGTAATCGTTTTTCAATCCTTTTTCGTTAGAAATGTGTAAGTCGAAGGTTTGGTGTCCAACTTAATATAAACAAATTAAAAACACTGCGCTAACAATTTAACACAACTATGACCAAAAAACGTTTACAGCTTGCAGCTTTTGAATTACAATAGAGTTTTTTGGCAATATTCAATTAGCAGTATTAAACGAAGACATGGAATTCCCTCATCAACACCCACTTCGACCTAATAACTTTATCAAGATATGCAATTGTTGTCAAAGCCTCACCAATGGGTCTTGGAGCTGTAAACAAAGTGGCTACAACGAATGTGGTGATAGCTTCTGTGACTCGCCTTCCAAGTTTGAACACCTTGACACTCATGAACACCCCTTAAACTTTTTTTACCAGCACAAATCATCGATCGTGCAGTACTTGTCATAAACAAGAATTTACTCAAACATGGCACGGCAACAAGTGCAGATATGATGAACGCTTGGAGTGTTTTGGCGTGGCCTTGTCAAGAAAAAAGATAAATCTGGGTAGGAGTTGCTATGATCGACACCCTCTAACGCTTCAATATCATGTCAACACGATGAATGTGTCTTGCAACCTTTGCAATTGTCCACACCTCATTTATAGCTACAAATGTACTTTATGCAATCACGACGAATGTCTTCAGTGTTTCGCCTTATCCACTAAATCCATACGCGGTTCCATCGGTCACCCACATCAATTGACTTTACTTGTGAGCGGACAAAGGTGTGATTTGTGCCAAACCAGAAGTCACCACACTTGGCAATGTGCCACTTGTGAATACAGCGAATGTTTGGTCTGTTTTGCATATTCGTATTCTGAACTAAAGGTATGCATCACCCAAGTATAGACATTGATATTGCTACTGTAGTTGGAGAAAGTTGTCATCAAGAAAGCCACTACTTTTACATGCTCTTGGTACAAGCATTCAATGGGGATTGTCTTTAGTGCATTACATAGAGAATGTTTTAAGTGCAAAGGAGCATTGGGCGTGTGCACACCTCGCTGGGCTTGCGATACAAGTGCCTACACACTATGCCTTATTTGTCGTGAAACCAAGGCAAATAATACTAAACTGAGAATGGTAAGATTAATTTTGATACGATGTGGGTCAACTAACAGCACTTTGTAGGATATTCGCATTCTTGTTGTGATAGAGAACATAGCTGATGGCCCAAGGAAAAAGAAAATGTTTAATGTGGATATCATAAAGATGCTCGAAGCCACTCAACAAGAAATTGAAACCATGCAAAACGTAGTTGAAATTGCTATAAAAAATCACACCAACGATTACAAAAAGTTGAACAAGATCAATCAACTACTTCATGAAGAAACATATAAAATTCAAGAGCTCACGAGTGTAAGAGATAGCTGTGATAAGGTACTTTAACTCTCTTATGACATGATAATATTCATATATTATAGGACTATATCACGTGGTTGAATCTCGAAATGGACGCAGTATATGATTTCGATACTCAGAACGAGAATATATCTAAGAATATGCTGACTGATTTAAGTGGTTTTGAAGAAATGCTAAGTTATCATGAATTATTTATACAAAACGTCAATATTAATGTGAGATATGGCTGAATGAGTTGAGAAAGACTTTATCGTTATTACAACAAAAGGTCAACCACTTAATTGAATTTAAGCAGAATATGTTACTTGCCCAGTTAGACATCGGGACAGGTTCTCGCTGTCGTCTATGTACAAAGTTTAGATGAATATTAGTGTTTTTTACTTGTAGTATGAATGAGGTATCAAACTAACTGTAGTGATGTATTTATGATATCAATGTGCGTGTAGCATATGATAGAGAATACATCACTGGGCTATTGCATGTTGCGTTATTGTATAGTTGTATAGTTGTATAGTTGAAGCTCAATCTTGTAGCAGTTCTGTATTTGCTCTAATAGTAACAAGTTTAATAATTGGGGACCTCGCCGCCCCCTTGCTTTGTTGTTATTATCTGGGAGAACGAGACATAGCACATTACTTGAAATATATAGGAAAGTCTAATGCTTACAGATAACCGTGTAAATTTTGATTATGAAATGATTGAAGATCTCGAGAGCCCATTCATATCTGATTTCGCCATAGTTTACGATGATCTTAAGGAGATATTACATCAGGTGACTTGTGAGTAAATTGCCCTTACACAAACTTTTGAAGTGATTAGTACATAAATTGACGATATTATTATGTTTCTACAGTTGAGTTTCCACCTTATCCAATTTCAATATCCAATTTTCAATTTATAATTTCTCGTTTTTGTAGACTGGATTTGTATAGTATCAAAATGCAAAAACGAGAAAATACATCAACTCTTTTATTGACAAAATAATCGAACTGTTCTTACCTAAATAAACTTAATACGCTATCAATTGTTTTGCCTGTTGTCTCTTCGTGTCATTACAACTTTTGGTGAATTGAATTAAAAAAAATAGTTGTCAGCACCAAAGGAAGTGGGATTTGGAGATTGATTCAGAGTGAAAAACGATAGGCCTGTATGCACAGGACAGGACATAATACAAGATAAAGCATCAATAAATATTAAATGTATATCTATCTATAGCTTAGCAATAGAAAGTGTTACATACTAATGTTTAATATGGTAAATTTGGATATAACCTTTGCAAATAGACCTTAACTTAGATAATTGAATGATGGCATAATATCAAGTTATATTGACCACAATAATGTTGGCGAGTGTTTTTTATTTGAATTCAGCTATTTCTTGTAGTACTTTGTCAACAAAATCATCAACAGAGGTAGTGCCGAGTACAGCATTATTATCACGAGTACGTACATTTACTTGGTGTGTAGAAGCTTCTTTTTCACCAACAACCAAAATGTAATTGTACCCAGCAACTTGAGCTTCACGAATACGCTTGTTGAGTGTTTTTCCACCAGATAATACATCGACATAAACATCTTTGGCATCAAGAGCTTTATGTACTTGTGACGCATAATCAACTTGATGTTCAGTAACAGGAAGTACAGCTACTTGACGAGGACTGAGCCATAATGGCCATTTACCAGCTGTGTGTTCAATCAAAATAGCCATCATTCGTTCAATTGATCCAAGAACTGCTCGATGAATAATGATAGGAGTGTGTTCATTGCCATCATTTCCATCATATTTCAAACCAAATCGCAATGGAAGTTGAAAGTCCAATTGAATTGTACCACATTGGTGCTCTCGTTTTAATGCATCACGAACAGCAATATCAATCTTTGGGCCATAAAATGCACCATCACCAGCATTTAGAGTCCATGGCATATCAAACTCTTTTAAGGCATTTTCGAGTTGAGCTTCAGCAGAATCCCAAAGTGCAAGTTCACCCATATATGCTTCAGGACGCGTGGACAAACGTAGCTATTTACAATTTTAATATAGTCATATTACATATAGCCAACCTGAAAATCAAAGCCAAAGACACCATAAACATGTTTGATAAATGCCAAGCACGATTGAATTTCTTCTTGCACCTAGAAATTATGTTGTTTGAAATGGTTCTTAACAATTATTATACTTGATCAGGACGACAGAAGATATGTGCATCATCTTGATGAAATCGACGAACTCGAGTCAAACCAGTTAAAGCACCAGAAGCTTCATTTCTAACAATCATATATCTTAGACTATGATAATAGATTAACCATACCTGTGCAATGCGGAAAAGTCTGCAAATCGAACCGGAAGTTCACGATACGAATATGTTTTATTTTCTTTGAACATAAGACAATGTCCAGGACAATTCATTGGCTTTAGCCCAAAAAGATCAGTGCTGTCATCATTTCCATGATGATGAAGCGTATCTGCACAAGATGGAGTCTCGTCCATACCTGGACGTACCATATACATATCTTCTTTGTAATTTTGATAATGCCCAGAAGTCTCCCACAATTCCTAATCCAAATAAAATACAATTATTTATCATAATCTGTGCATACCTTTTTAAAGATCAATGGGGTGACAACTTCATCATAGCCTCGTTTACGATATTCTTGGCGAATAAATGATGCCAAACGATTAAAAATTCGAGTGCCATGAGGAAGCATAAAAGAACTACCAGGACTCCACTGATGGAACAAAAAGAGACTTTGAGCTTTGCCAATTACTCTACAATAAGTTGAATATTGTGATACTATGAATTCATTCAACCGATGATCACGTTTTTTAGCTTCTTCTTGGAGATGTTTCCATTCTTTCATTCGTGCTTTGTCTGGAAATGTAATGCCATAAACTCTTTGTAATAATTCAGGACCATGAGTCCAATGTGAGGCACCACAACGAGTCAACGCAACAGTTTGTAGCATACCTACAAAATTCATTTATCAGTAAAGGCAATAAATATAATAAATAATGTATGTTCAGCTGTAGCTCAGTGTGGATCAAAACTAGATCGCTGAAGTGTTCGCCAAACTATTTTCTATAGGAATTTGCAAATTTCCAATAAAAACAATACTAGTTTTATTGTAAAAAGTGTGCAAAATGTCCAAATACTTGTAGATACATACCAGTATGAGGTAAATGAGGTCCTCGGCATAAATCGACAAATGTACCACATTTATAAAGAGTAATTGTTTGATCTGATGGGATATTGTTGAGCATTTGCAATTTAAACTTGGAATAACTAAACATATCTTTGGCAACATCTCTTGTGACTTCCAATCGTTCAAATGGAGCTCTTTGTTTAATGATTTTGCTCATATGATTTTCAATATCTTTAAAGTCACTTTCCGACACAGTTTGACCACTTTGTAAAAACATTTCATAAAAAAATCCATCAGTAAGCGATGGTCCATCACATAAAAGCACATCATCACCAAACTTTTCTTCTAAAGCAGCTCCAAGCACATGGGCAGAAGAGTGCCAAAACATAGCTTCCATTCTCTTATCATCAAAAGCATGGAC
>JNBS01003038.1:0-21120 GCA_002081575.1 Thraustotheca clavata
TGGATTGTCGCTCATGTTCCGTATGAAGCGAACTCGAGAAATCAAAGCTAGTCATGCTGAAATCAAAGAAATGCGTCGAGCCACAACAGTCGTAGTTATGCCACCCCAACAGCCCGACTCGGAGATAATTATCATGGGCGAACACTCGTTAGAAGTGCAGCCCACTAGGCCTTAACTTATACCGATTGTTCATTAACCAAAAAACAATTTTTCACATAATTTGTTTTTAGGTTAACAAAGTTTGTGAAATCATAAAATAAATATGTTGCTGAAATCAACATTGTTAGTTATCTAACAGAAGATTAGGATGCTGAAGGAGTGTAATACTTCTATTGCTTAGAGGTCTTTAGTTTTGTATAAAGATTTCTGAAATTCAATCCAATTCAAAGTTGCTGAAAACAATTGGGTTATTAAAGTTTGAATGTCAAGTGTACAGTAGGTAGACACTAGGCAATGCTCCATCGAAGTCCAGCCAGTATTCATTATTGATTGAGATTACCATTCATCATATATTGTGATTACGTAGCAATAGGTTTACTCCGGTATATTCAATCCAAATGTTTCTAGTTGACAACCAAAACTGTCTCGCGATGTCTATCGCGATCTTTTGGGTCTAAAATGGTCCATGTTAAAAATTGGTTAAATTAATTATTCACAATTCTCATTAATCAAGTGCATTTCTTCTTACTACCAGGCAAATAGATGAGGCGAATAACGTGATACAAATGACAATCTTATCATTGGTATTTTGCCTAACAAGTAACTGGTCTTAAAGCGTTTGTATTTTGTTGGACTAATTCTGTAACGGTTCACACAATAGTTCTACATCTACTCCCTGACAAACTAAAAAACTCTCAAGTAATCGATGAATTACTACCTGATCATTTCTATTTGCATCAAAGCCTTGAGATATCAGGTATATTTTCTCTAGAATTTGGACAAAATATATTGTTGTATGATGTTATTGTATGATACCCGAAAAACTTCATCATCGGATTTTGGATTCATTTTGAGTACAAGTGGTATTTTAACATCTACCGAGACGACATAAGTCGGCTACAATGGTACATTATTTGATTTAAAGTTTGTAAATTAAGGGAAAGGAGAGATAATTTAGGAAGAATAAAAATACTCAACTTCAACAGTTTTGTCCCTACTTCTAGAGACTGGCATATATTGGTGGAATTGGTTCAGTACGCAAGGAAGGTGTGAAGCGATAGTATCTCTTGATACATTCAATACATGGCATCTCAAGTTGTCAGCAAGTAGGATGTAGTTGTCATTTTCGGATAAGTTTGGCTTTAATACAGATACCAAATATGATTGCCATACTTGTATTTATCCACGCATCCTCCTGAACGATGCAGTGATGTTCAGGAGGGTAAGTATTTTATTCATTTGCCTCGATTAAGCCACCAGGGCGACCATTTAGAATAAAAGGAATAGGTAATTTTGTCTCTATGATAAAATCATGAGAATATTCGTATAATATCTTACATATACCATCAACCTAATTGTTAGCACTGCCGTCAATCTATCTGAGTGCTTTTTAGACTCTCTCACTTTTGAATCGAGTCCAACTTAACACCACGTATTTCTTGGCGGCATATCATAGTAAACTGCAGTCTCATCAACATTTACAAGTTGATGAGGCTGCAGTTGAGGATATTTCGACCACAGTTGAGCAGAAGCAGTAAAAGAGCTTTATATGCACAAACATCATCTTTTTTCCATTCAAGATATGTTTTAAGCCATTCAACATAACAATCCTTTATCCATACTATCGTCGAAGCAGTAGTTAACAAACGCTCTTCCCGTCTTTGATCCCTCATAAACGTCAGTAAAGGTGCAGCAAAAGGTATTGCCAAATCAATGCTTTGTTTTGATAGTGCTTTATGTTGTCCTCCAAGATTAGATGATAATATTTTATCTTTCTGTTCTGCCAAATGTTGATTTCGGAATGTGCTCCTCTTTGCAAAACTTTCGTTGACTCTTGTTAACCATTGAAAAAAATTTGTAAGTAAAGCCTGCCTATACCTGATAAAGTATTGTCGTATCTTTCGTTTGGCAAATATAGTGCTTCTTTGATAGCTGGTTCTTGTACGGGTTGAACAATTGAGTTCCCAATCAATGTCATGAATGTATTCCTCGTCGAGGTATTCATTCGCCCATTTTGACGAGCATAGAAATATGCCATCACGAAGATTTAACTGTATTTGTAAGAACAATTCACGAGTGCACTCTTTGTGCGACCGATCATCACACATTGAGCAATCATAGGTTTGGTCTTGTGTCCGTTGGCAATTGCGCGCGTTGCATGCCATTTTGATTTTGAATTCAAAAAAGCGAATCTCCAATCATGTAGCAATATATTGTTAACTTGGCCAAACGTTCAACCTCTCCAATTTGGTAAGGTCAGAAAGATAGAATTGCAATTGCTTTCGCTAGTTCTTATTATGCTACCAAAACACATTAAAGAACAAGAATAATGTACTATCGATATATAGTGAAGAAGATCACAATCTCAATCTTTTGTGTAATAATGTACAAATTTGTATGTGATCCAAATGTGATCATCCTCGTACTGCACTACAACCTTCAACCAACATAATAGACCCTTTCGACTATCAATTGGATGCTATTTCGTCGAATTGGGATATAAACTTTGAAGCTTACACAATCTTCTACAAGTATCAACTCGAATGGTATTATTCATTTATATTGCTTCGATATTGAGTCTACATGATTAGGGTGACGGGACTTTAAGTATGTCCGGTGGATGCTTGACAAAGCTCCAAGTTTTGAAATCCCAGCAGCAACACTGCCGAATCTTACACAAGGTGGCAAAGAAAATAACCCAAAGAAAATAATGATTGAAGAACAAAATTATTTTATCTTTAACGAAGCCATGTCATCTGCCTGGGGTAAGTCTCTAGTGATTCATGCATTATTCATTTTAATGACGTTTAGGTGCAACTCCTCCAAACTATGGAGTTGGCCCTTGTCGAGGTAACTTGACAATACCAAAACCTGCTACTTGGGATTACAATGCCACACAAAATATTTGCGATTATTTCCCCATGTACATGGTCATTGATTACATTCTTGTGTAATATGAAGTAATATTCATATTGAGATAGCTAAATTATCACTTAGGCAAGACAACAACACCATGAGTACCATCCCACCCCACCAAACAATTCATCAAGGTTCATATTTTAAACTACACTGATCCGCTCAACCCCGATATTCCAGTGGCAGGTGGAGCTACGTGCTGCACTGACGATGATTGTACGACATCTACAGCAATTACCGGGTCATGTGTGAACAGAAGATGTAAATGCACTGGTGTATGGACAGGTCCACACTGCACCAAGTATGATACGGAAGATCGCAGTTTTGGTTCACCGATGTACATTACGATAGGTCTTGTTGCATTTATTGGCCTTAGTTCTGCTCTTATGTACCGTGTGAAGCGAATCAAGCCATGCAAAAATTATCCAGAGTCGTAGGGCAGAGTCAAGTCTTGCGGGCGAATACTCACTGGTAGTAGAGTCCTCTAGGCCCTAACTTATAGCGATTGCTCAATATCCAAATGACATTTTTGTACGAAATTATGAATTTTCTAGCGACCTGAGTTATATAAAGGCTGGGCTGTCTATCGGAACACGAACCATTCTAACCAGAACTGACTTGATCATTGTATGCAAAACCCTGGGTAATACCCATCCTTTAAAAGCAATTGCACGACGACACAATAAACAGTGGGATTGTCAGCTTTAGATGAAGAACCATTGCGTCTCATTCCTCCTAATAATTGTCATACTGTACTGAACTCTAAACGCGCGACAATAATTTTATCATGAAATTTTGCTCGAACATCGTTATCAAGGTTCACTTTCTGAGCATATTTGTCTAGTTTATAGGACTATTATCTACCTGCTTTAATCAACGCATTCCGTCATAAACAATGGTCGTTCATCGATTATCAAGCAAGTTGTGCCACCATACGTCCTTTCTATGGCATTACTCACATGTTATCTTCCAGACAACCAATAACATCACGGAAACTACTGTATCTCTACTTTTTCAGCCAATCAAATGGACTGTGTATTCTTGACAGTCAAAAGTGCAAAGTGCACTTTTCGTCATTTGTGCATTTCTTGGCTTTGTGATGATGGCAATGCTAGGAATTGCGCTCATTTTAAGCTGTGTATATGCTCTAGATATTGGTGATAATACTCAAGAAGTCAAGTCTGGCATTGGCACATGGATTGATGTGGATACTCCAAAAGAAATGTACACTAAGACAACATCACGGGGAGATTCATGGCAACTTGTTATGAGTGATGAGTTTAATATTGACGGCCGCAATTTCACTGCTGGTCGAGACCATTTATGGACTGCTCTTGATATTCCTGATGGTGTGAACCGTGCTATTGAAATTTACACACCTAAAAATGCTCTTACTGAAAATGGGTCTTTTCACATTCGTATTGATTCTGGAGAAGTTAATATCTCATATTACAACGTGTGGTCGAATATTCCTGGATGGACAAACAAGAAAATGGTATATTCATCAAGAGTTTTTAAGTTAATATGTGTTTTGTAGTACTACTCATCAGCTATGGTTCAGACATGGAATAAGTTTTGTATCCAAGGTGGCTTTGTCGAAGTTGCTGCTAAACTACCAGGAGCGCTTAATAATGAATCTATGAATCCACATGTAACAAAACTCAAGTGGACTCCACAGGGAATGGTTCCGATTAAACCAAGTGATAAGATCCCAGAAATTAAGTGGTACCCAACTTGGCCTGGTATTTGGTTAATGGGAAATTTGGGCCGAGCTTTGTTTGCTGCATCAACTAATCGCATGTGGCCTTGGACTTATAATGAATGTACTGAGCTTTCGCGAAAGAATCAACGTATTTCAGCTTGTAATGAAAACCCTGGTTTTGGATTACACCCAAAGATGGGTCGTGGAGCACCAGAAATTGATATTCTCGAAGGTGGTGGCACTGCTATTTCATCTTCAGTACAAATTGCTCCTGGAATGCCTGACGATTATCGCTTAACCAAACCTTTATTGAAATATGAAACATTGAGTGTGCCCAATGAATTTGGTAGTGCATAAACTCTTTGCTTATATTGATATTTTATTAGGCCAGAAGGGTGTGGGTCATGTTTTCTGCTATTATGACAAGAACTGTATGACTCCTGGTGCCAATATGGCTGATGTTT
Source organism: Thraustotheca clavata (assembly GCA_002081575.1). Classification (NCBI taxonomy): domain Eukaryota; phylum Oomycota; class Saprolegniomycetes; order Saprolegniales; family Achlyaceae; genus Thraustotheca; species Thraustotheca clavata. The sequence continues at coordinate 5,242 of JNBS01003038.1, forward strand.
CCACTGCTGCTTTTGCTGATCGAGGGCATAAATCATGGTACCAAGGTCTTCGTTATGCTGCCAACGATAGATGTTCACCGGACCCTAATCTAGTGCAGCAATATGCATCAGTTGCTGCTGCTCAAAACAAACCATTTCTTAACAATCAGTGGGATATTAAAACAATCAGTTCTGGCAAAGATTTACATGCTGATTTAAGCTTAATTGACGGCAAGGGGCCATTACATTGGGGTATCAATTACAATGGCACTTGTTTTCCTATTGCAAATGGGTACAAAGGTGGCTTTTTGTGTGATCGCGATAGTCAAAACCCCAATTGTGATAATCCACGTAAAGCAACAGAACAAAAAACAGAAATGATGGAACCTTTTGAATATCAAATGGATGCTATTTCATCCAATTGGGATATCAATTTTGAAGCTTATACAACTTATTACAAGTATCAACTAGAATGGTAAGTTGCGTATTGAATTCGTATAATCAATCATTACGTTTTAGGGTCATGGGTAATGAAGGATATGTTCGATGGATGCTTGATGGTGCCCCAATTTTTGAAATTCCAGCTTCCTCAATGACAAACCCACCCCAAGGCTCTAAACCAACTGACTCATACAACCCAAAGAAAATCATGATTGAAGAACCAAGTTATTTCCTATTTAATGTTGCCATGGCTTCAGCTTGGGGTACTATATATTAAACCAACTCGTTCTAAACAGAACTAGGTGCTACACCACCAAACTGGGAAGTTGGTCCATGCAGAGGTAATGCCACACACCCAGATCCAAAATCGGATGACTACAAAATTTCAAACAATATTTGTGATTCCTTTCCCATGTACATGTCGATTGATTACATTCGTGTTTGGTTAGTAAATTTCATCCATGCTTGTCCTAACATTATTGTAGGCAAGATCCATCAAGAATGAGCTATGGGTGTGATCCTGCCACTCACCCCACAAAAGAGTTTATTAAAGCACATATTCTCAATTACACCGATCCACTAAACCCAGATACACAAGTTGACGGTGGTGCTTCCTGTAATTCTGCAGATGATTGTACAACTAAAGCTAGTCTTACTGGTGCCTGTGTTAAACGGCGTTGTGAATGTATGAATGGTTGGGGTGGTCCTCGATGTACTCGGTACAATGTTAATAACTCAGACTATGGTCCATCTATGGCTGTTGGTGTGGGTCTTTGTGGCTTTTTATTTGCTGCTACTGCTCTTGCATTTATAGCTCGAAAGAGACAACGTCGTAATTTGGAAAAAACTCTTGAAGTGTTTAAAGACAATGTACGACGAAGCCAAGCAGCTCGACAATCTGAAATTGTTGTCATGTCCGACAAAGATGTTGAATATCATCGTTAAAATTTGATCCGCTATATTATTTGTAATGGAAATAATTTCCTACTCCCTTTCATTTTGCCCCACTAAGGAATTTTGTTTTTACTTTTTCAAACTCTTGTAGAACTGGTGCATCACGACAAATAAAGGTTACTGATTCAGGTGGAATACCGTCTTTTCCAAACGTGTTAAACACCGCCTTGGACAACGTAGAAATAGCAGAAAATGCCGAATGCTTAATTTTGCAACCAGCCAACCCAGTACCAATAGGGACAACACCAACGTGTCCAAGCGCGATTTCTTTCTCAATCATTTCTTCAACTTGTTTCCAAATCATTTTGTATGTAGTTTCCATGGCTTTTTTTCTGTCGGCTCCATAACCTGAAGGACCCACAGTATGGAGTAGATAAGTAAACTTGGATGACCCACCCGAAGTAACATGAACAACTTGGTTACGATATATTGATTGTCTTTTTTGCATTTCAGCAATTTCATGGTCAAGTGCAGTAGCACCAGCCAGTAAGTGAACCACTGCAGCAGAACAATTAGGTGGTGGATAGCGTAAAGAAGGCGACGTTGGAAATGCCAAAGTCTTAACAAGCAAAGTTTCATCTTCCACCGATTTATGCACAATCACAAGGTTGTTTGTCATCCATGTATGGTGATTTTTAGCAATTGCATAGGATACAAAAGTTGGTGAAAGCTTCATATTCAACGAGGTTGGCAATTCATTTAAAAGTCGTTGCCATCTACCCTTGGATAGCACAAAAAATTGAGTGGATTGACAGCAAGTTAATACGTGACAAAAGTTCTTAATTGCAATCCCAGGTAGGAACTTAATAATGTTCTCAAGTATCGTATCCACTTCAAGCCAAATTGCTGGAACTGATGGACGATTGTGCTTGTGCATAATATGTTCAATTGCAGAATAAGCCAGTTGAAATTTGCGTTGATTTACCAGTTGACGTAAACTAGACAAAAAAACTTTTGGTATTTGAAAAACTTTATACAATAATGAGCCTAGCCGAGTGTGCGTGGTTGTGCACTGGGGGCGTAATACCGTCGATTGTTGGAAGTAGCTCCATCATCTTCGGTGAAATCTTCATTTTCAGCAGCTTCGGCTGCAGCTTTCATACTTTTCATCACAGCAAATGCATGAGCAGCTTCGAGTTCTTCTTTGTGGCGACGTCGTCGATACACTGTTGTACCAGTCACAATAATCACCAGAGCACTTAGAATTATCGCAGGATAGACGATATCAGGTCCAAATGAACTTTTGGTGGTGTCACTATTGAGATTTGGTGTGTACTTGGTGCAACGTGGTCCAGCCCAAAGTGAAACACATTGACAACGTCGATCAACACAGCGTCCTGTGGGTGTTGGGCCAGCAATTGTACAGTCGTCATCAACATTACAAGTATTTCTACCAGCCACTTCCACGTCCAGGTTATTGGCATCGGTGAAGTTGAGAATATGAGCTTTAATAAACTCTTTTGTTGGGTGGGATGCCGGATCACAACCAACAGACATATTGCTGCCCTCACTGGTGTCTTGCCAAATACGAATATGATCAATGATCATATACATGGGGAAAGAATCACAAATATTGTTGGAAATATTGCGGTCCAATGCGCTAGCTGGTATTGTAGCATTACCACGGCAAGGACCAGCTTCCCAGTTAGGAGGCATTGCACCTAAGTAATGTTAATGATAATCCATGAATATGTTGATGTACCCCAGGCTGATGCCATGGCAATATTGAAAATGATATAACTTGGTTCTTCCACCATAATTTTCTTAGGGTTGGTCACTTTACCACCTTGAGGTGGGTTAGTTAATGAATATGCAGGAATTTCAAAGATAGGAGCATCGTCGAGTGTCCAACGAATATATCCATCTTTACCAGTCACCCTAGAATGTGTTAGAGTCGAATAAATAGAAAAAATGTACCATTCAATTTGGTAATTGAAAAACATTTTGTAATGTTCAAAAGTGATATCCCAATTCGACGAAATAGCATCCATTTGATAAGCAAAAGTCTCCATTTGACGTGTCAACGGTACACCATCCTTACGTGGATCAATACAATTGGGGTTTTTGTTATCAGGATCACACAAAAAGCCACCAATGTACCCATTAGAAATAGGAAAGCATCGTCCTTCGTAATTGATACCCCAATGCAAAGGTCCTTTGCCATCAATCAAGCCCAAATCCGCATGTAAATCACGACCAGAACTTATTTTTAAAATATCAAATTGGTTGTCAATAATTGTTGAATTTTGAGCAAGATAAACCTATTGAACAAGTGAAATTTAAGTTTGTAATAAATTTTCCATACCGATTCCCACTTTTGAACAAATTTTGGGTCAGGATTACACCGATTGTTTGCAGCATAACGTAGACCTTGATACCATGATTTATGCCCACGGCCAGCAAAAGCAGCAGTAGAAACATCAGCCATATTAGCACCAGGAGTTAAACAATTTTTATCATAGTAACAAAAGATATGTCCAGCCCCATGACGACCTTGAGCATCAACTCTATCAGTTGATTCCAATGCCAAAATGGGCTTTGTACGACGGTATTCATCAGGCATACCAGGAGCAATTTGAATCGAAGAAGAAATAGCAGTACCACCACCTTCAAGAATATCAATTTCAGGAGCTCCACGACCTTGGTATGGATTTAAACCATAACCAGGATTTGGATCACAAGCTGAAATACGTTGATTTGTTCTGTAGCGTTCATCACACTCATTGTATGTCCATGGCCACATACGATTAGTAGATGCAGCAAATAAAGCTCTTCCCAAATTCCCCATTAACCAAAGACCAGGCCATGTTGGATAAAAGCGAATATCAGGTATACGATCTTTGTCGTTGATGGTAATTTTATTAACTGGTGGTGGAGCCCATTTGTATCCAAGAATATGTGGATTAATTGATTCTTTGTTGATAGCACCAGGAAGCATAGCACTAACTTCAACAAAACCTCCTTGAATACAAAATTTATTCCACGATTGTACCATACCTGCAGTATAATGCTAAATAAGGAGAATTAGTTAATTATTAAAAAGTAAACAATATTTACCATAGTTTTATTTTCATAGCCTGGTGTTTCTGACCATGAATTCCAAAAACTTACATTCACAGGACCTTCGTCAACACGATTATAAAATTTACCATTTTTGGTATAAACATTTTTGGAGCTATATAATTCCATAGCTCGATTGACACCATCAGGAATATCTAATGCAGTCCAAATATGATCTTGTCCATAAGCAAATTGTCTTCCTTCGACTTCAAATTCATCACTCATAACAAGATGCCAAATATCCCCACGTGAACTGACTTTAGTATAAAATGATTTATCCGTGTCAGCATCAACCCAAATGCCAATACCAGACTTGGTTGGTTGTGTTGGATCATTCTGGTTGCCTGCAGATACAATAAGCAAGAAAGAAGTCGCTGTCCAAGCTCTTTGCATTGCCTTGTGCTTTGAGTAATGTACTTTGATGACACCAAATAATTATCTCAGCATGCACCTTTCCACCCTATACTTTTCATCGTCAAACAATATTATATTTCATAATGACCAAAAATACTATCCGTTAAGTATATTTTTGATTTGTAAAATTATAGAAATTCAAGATTATTTACCTACTGAAATTATACTTGAAGTTTGTATATGATCTGGGGTTAGAAAGTGCTACATGAGAAAGGCGACTTTGCCGTTTAGATGGATATGGACTCGTTGACAAGCTAATATCTAATACCAATTTTTTCTTCTTTTGTAAAGATTAAATGATGAATTAGTCGTGCATCGATGGCTAAAGAAGCGTTGGGACAAGAGACCCGTCTGTTTGAATCATCGCAACTCAGAAACATTACATCACGTGTTTGTGTACATAGAGCAGAGGGTGCTATGCTCAAGACTCTACATCCCTTAAAAGTTCTTGACGAGTTTTATTCCTCTTTCTGTTCAGAGATTTTTTCCGTCAAGACAATGGAAGATTAGAAATTTACTGTATTGAGATTTATGAAAAATATTCAACAATTGGCATGGACAAGTATCTTGTACTTAAACCTTTGACAAATGCTATCTATGGTGGTCAAATTTTACTTGGAGAAAAGGATATAAGTAAAAATTTAGTTGCTACTACTTGGCAAGTGCATACGCCTATTGCTTCTTGAAAGCAACTGCGTTGTCGAAGTAGATGCTAACAATGAATTAACTTTGAATTTATACATTATTAAAGCTAGTGGGCATATAAATATTTGCAAATTGATTGATTATTCAAACAATCAGACAATTCTATTTCTTGTATTTGAATATTATCCAAATACAGAATTGTTAACTTCTCTGCAAAAAGTTAAAGCATTTGGTAAATTTCAAACCAAAGAATTCCTCAATCAAATTGCAAATGCAATCCACTTTCTCCATCAAAGGAATGTCGCTCATCGTGATATTTCTCTTGAAAACATTTTACTTGAAAAAATGAACATTGTCAACTTTATGATTTTGGATTAGCAACTACAGTTAGTACATCGTTTAGTGCTGTAGGAAAAAGGTTTATATTGCTCCAAAAGCTCTTAAAAATCAAGAATATGCTTCAATTTCTATTGATATGTGGTCGCTTGGTGTAGTATTGTTTACGATGCATATCGGAAAGTATCCCTTTCGAGAAGCTAATGAGTCAGATCCTCGATTTACTGTCTATTGTCGTCGAGGCTAAAGTGGTCTTTTACGAATTTATAATTCTACAGTATGTATGAAATTTTACAGCATTTACTTGATATAAATCCAAGTACTCAATGGACTTTAACTCAAGTATTTATCATCTTCTAAGGAAATTTCTCTTAGAGATATACTACTTCTTGTTAACCCCATAATTATGCGTTCAAACAATAATCCTAATGCAAATAACTCGACGTCAGATAATTTCTCAACTCAAATGGCTATTCGAGCTCCAGAAATTGTGCATTCAGTCCAGCATCGATCAACTTCCTCTATCACAAAACCCTTCAAGAAATTCTGGCCTTTATCCAAACACAAAGCGTACATAGCTTGGATTCTCCATTACTTCTGTGTATTTGTTATCGTCAATTATCATCAGTAAAACTCTATATAAATTTAATGGGAATAAAAGTTGTGACTTTTACTAAATGACTCTACCCTTATTTGCTTCAAATTTTGACAATGATAAGCCATAGAATGAAAGCGATCTATACATCAACAGTTCTTATAAAGCTAAAGCTCCAATTAGAGCTCCTTTGTATGGCTCTGGAATCGAATTCTTCATCAAAATTGCAGCATGCAATTCGTCTATTGATACAGTGCTTGACCAGTTTTCTAAAGCTTTGCGAGTGAGTTGTGTATTGTCATTTTCAATCTAAACATAATTTGAGTTCAATTTGCAATGAATCATTGGTATACCTCGTTTAACAAAAGTTGGGTTTCAGGGGCAAATTGTTCTTCATGGAGATTTTCAGGGGATGCTTGGGCTGACGACATGGATAGAGCCATAGCTTTGGCCAACAACATGGATTCATCGTCGTCTGATTTAACCTCTTCGTGGTCACTCTTGGTGTGGACAATATTATCAAGTCGTTTATAAAATAGCAAATAAACCGAATCGGATACAGAGGTCATCATGGCTTCATTCATTTCTTCCCAGCTCGATACTGTCAATGTTTTATCATTAAATTTTATCCATGGAGCATTTGGATCATTTTCCAATTGAAGATTAGAAGCTGAAGATGGTCGGCAATAGGAATAATAATGTCCTGAATTGGCTGATACACCACTGTGCACCAAGACACCATATAAACCATAATGTCGACTACCTTCATTGTTAATATTGGACGAGTTGACAACAGCAGCATCCTCGTCAGAAAGAGATGGTAGCTCTAAATATGGTGCAAATGTTACGTCATACAAGCTTTTACATGTTGTTTGTAATCTCCAGTCATAGTGCATTCGTTTGAGTGTTAAAACCAAATGGGAGGGTGGAGTAACAATGACTGAGCTTACACGGGAATCAACCCGTTCATGACATTCACCACAAGTAAAATCCCCACCAAGAGTTCGTGGAGAAACAAATCGATGTAGCAAAGACGGAATAGCATGAGAACTAATTCGGTCCGAGTATACAAGTGCTCCATTAGCCCATTCACTACCATAATCTTTCTTGTATCCAACGTGAATATAGCAGTCTTTGACAAGATTCCACTTTCCACCTTCAGTATTGCTGGATGTCCAAAAGCCACTGGTGACAGGAATGGTGCCATCAAGCGTAAAGTTTAAACAATATGCACGTGAACTTGCATTAAGAGGAGCAATGAGCGAGTAAGTTGATGCAATAAGAGAATTAAATTGACCGTAAGTTGGTTCCCAGAAACCCAAACTTTGCCATGAATTTTCACCATTGCAATAAACAAATCCACGTAATGCTGCGGCATTATCGTGCACTGTAAATCCACATTTTCCTTGAATTTCATGGCACGATTCAAGTTGTGAAAGGACAACCAAATCCATTTTGCCCCAAATTGATGTTTCGTATAAACCATTTAGCGGATGATCGACGAACATATTGTCACTAGTATCATCAGCACGTTTGTAGGCTAAAAACATCGTTTTGCCAGTTTGTAAATTAGCTTCCATTCCCAAAGGAGTATGAGCAATCTTTGTAAAGCCTTCAGGTGCTTCGTTGCTGGTGAGAATCATTAAATCAGATATACCCTTTGTTGATGGTACAGAGTCACATTTGTAGCAGACAAACAGAGGAAGGCCTTGGCTGCCTTCATTTAGATTTGCAGACATACCATGGATAGTAGTTTGTACACATAAAAAGTCATCAGGAACTGGATCAACATCACCATATACAACACAAACGTCTTTGACTGGAAGCTCATTTGGATCACGACGAACACCAAGGCATAGGTCAGAGTTGATTTCAGTTGGTAAAACTTGTACTCCATCAGGCAATTGTGCCAATTCATGCTTGCGAATCAATACAATTGCAGTAATAGGATTTTGAACACTGACTTCGGAAGTGACTTGATTACCTCGAATAATTACATTTTTTCCGTTCGAGTCACCAATGGTGCCTTCTAATACACCACCAGTCAAAGCATTTTTACGAAATAGGAGATGTGCAACTTGCTGCAATTTAGTTTGAGCATCTTGCCAATGTCCCACAAGAGCATAAGTCTGTGTAGCAGAAAGGAATTGTGCAATACCAGTAAGAACACCCTTCTTATCAAATTTCGCTTGGACATGGAAGGTTGGATTTGTAATTGGAGTGATGGAGTGGAAATTTACTGCACGTTTTGCTCGATCGCAATCATCACCAGCTCTCCATAAACCAAGAATGGAATTGGCTGTGAAAGGCTTTGATACAACTTGATCGAGTGTAATAACTTCGTAATCACTGTACTTTGGTACCATTCGAGGTGCTCGGAACACTTCAATTGCATAAAGTGGATTTCCATGTCCACGTTGAATCATTAGTCGTTTATCCTTTGACCGTAATTTTAAATCTTCCCAATGCCCTTTCTTCAAAGCGTCTGCTTCACTTGGCGACACCAAACGCAATCCAGTGACACAAGGACCATGGCCTCCATCAGTGTGAGCAATGTATTGATGCTCCTATATCATGGATAAGTTTAAACCATAAAATAGAGTAACACATTTGGTGCAAGGTGAAGAGATTGATCAAGAAGTTTGAATCCAGGGACACCTTCAGTGACAAGTTTTAGATCGGTAATTGGCATATCACAACGATAACACAAATACACCGGTGTACCATCACCTTGATTGAGATCTACACGAATTTGGCGAAAGCCATCAGGAATAGCATTTGTCCCATAAATCACAGCTAAATCAGTGATTGGGGAGCCTTTGGGATCTCGAGAAAAGAAGAGATGAATTTGCTTTTTCACACCAGATCGAGGCTGTTCAGAAGATGCCACACCAGTAGTAGGCCCTTTGGCATTCGACGTAGTCAAATTGATTGTTGCACCAGCACTGCCACCCATGTTTAAATCGACCTCAACTCGGGAATAGCCTTGCATTGTTGGTTTTGGCTCAGTGATATCAGTAACTCGAACCAATATGTCAGTAATTGGCAATGCATTCGTATCCCGCTGGGTGCACAAGTAGACGTATGGAGCATTAGCTCTGTCTTTGTTCAAATCAAAGTTTAGACGATCATAGCCTGCTGGGCAGGGGATTTTAAGCGAAGTACCAGTTACAGCACTAATATCTGTAATTGGAGTGTACCGAAGATCCACCATGTTAAGCAATAATTCCCAGAAGTATTCGTCAGTACTAGAAGTCTTATTGCAAGACTTACACCGACGAATTGTTGCTTGTTGACCACCAAAAATTCGACTGACATCCCCTTCAAGAGTAGAGGAACCAAACGAGTCCATTAGAAAGTGAGCAAAGTCACATGTATCTTGCTGTCTACCAGCTTTAAATGTAGATGGCAAGCATCTTTGAAGGGCATGAGTTGCAATTGCTGGAGATTGGGAAGCTAATAATTGAGTAAATAGCTGACGTAGAGTTTCAACGAGAGGAGTTGGGGACGATTGAGATAATAGGGCGACGCGGAAAGCTTGAGTGCTAAACAGTAATTGCAAAAAACTGTTTTGATAGCACACATTTGTCAAATTTTGCTCCATGTTGATAAGGCCAGTGTAAAATGGGGCTGAATTGAGACCACGTACGCCTGCCGTAGCACTAACCCACTTACACCGCCAAGGGCCAGAACCATCGCCACGATACCAGTAGCCATCGAATCGACCTGGTGCTCCAAAGTGCCAAATTAAACTGTTTTCAACTGCATTAGCTTTTGTTTTGTATTTTCCTCGGAAGTCCATACTTCCAGATTCCAATGTTTTAAGAAGACCAACTAGAGTTCCTTCGGTATTTTGGTAAGTACCACAAACAACATCACCAATGAAAGCTTCCTTTGAATTGTAATTCATGATAAGAATGCCTTCAGTGGTTTCCCACACTGTAGCTGAATCGTTGAATGTACTGATATCAAGCGGATACCGCTGCAATTTTAGTTGTTGTAATTGTTGCTTCATTTCGACTGATGAATTATTTGAAGTTGTGGGTGCTGACTCAGTTGGCTGGGGTGCTGGAGATGGAGTTGGATTTGTTGATGCAACAGGAGCAGCAATCGGAATTGCATCTACAACTCGTGCTGTGCCACAAGCAGCACAACTCTTGCTTTTTTCATCGTTGTTCAAGGTGCAAACTGTACAAGTCCATGGACCACTTGGACCAGCCACTTCTACTTGGCTATGAATAGTATTGCTGGCATAGTTGGCTAAGGCGAGCAAACGTGAATTGTCACCACCAGGTTTCGCTGTTTCACACATAAAGCATTTAGTTGCTGCCGCATCATTGACCATCGTACAAGCATCACAAGTCCAACTTGAACTACTTCCACTGTCTTGTACTGGTGCTGGAATAATTTCATGGCTTGGGGGATTTGGTACAGTTGATGTTTCTGCACATACAGAACATCTTGCACTCGAAACAGGATTAATGACTGTGCACTTTGGACAATACCATAGATTAAATACAGGTTCACCAAGTGATGTTTTTCCTTCGGGTAGTGGTACAGGTTCTGGGCAGGAACAAGAATTAGCACCACGTGATCGACAACCACATGCACCAGAGCTTTTTCCTTTGTACACAAGCTCATGTCCTTCATGGCAGAGTGCAGCACAAGTCTTGCAAAAGACTAAACTTGTGTTACACGACTGACATCCATAGAGTTCTTGCGTAATTGCACTGCCATCAGTGTGGAATTTACTACAGCTTATTGTATTGTGATCTTCCACAGATGCAGGTTTATTGTTATCGACTATATTGTACACTTCACGGATAGCAGAATATGAAGTTGATTCTTGAGCAGACATATCAATAGTCCAATTTGACACAGACACGGACGTACTGTCCTCGATATCCGATTTCTTGGGGCAAATGATACCTGTTCGAATAGGTTTTTGCGCATTGACACCCAAAATACGAGGTATATCAATTGACATGAGTGATATTAGGCATTGATTCAACAAGACGCCAAGTGTACCCCGGGCATAGTCGTACTGTACATTGATTGAGGTAACAGGGGATACCATGGAGCTTACAGTGCTCAAGCAATGAAGTGATTTTCCTTTCCACACATAAATACCAATAGAGCAACCCCTTGAGTCTTGTTGCTGCACCACATTGATAAACAGCGCTGTAAGTTTTGACGGTGGTTGAAATGAATTTTCAGGCAATTCAATTAACGAAACTTCATCAATTAGCGACGCCAATGACCAGAACGAGCTTGTAGCGAGTGCAAAACATAGAGATGTTTTGGTTGACATCGCGAAAGAAGTATCGATTGCAATTTGTAGTGATGAATTGGTTTGGAAATCAACAGCTTCTTCGTACCATAATGCAGAGCCACTGTGTAAAGTCCAGTCGTGATCTGGAGACGTGGATACAGCACCACACACACCAACTCCATCAATCACACTCCATAAATGATTCAGAACTGGCAAAGAGCTATTTGGTTGTAATCTCGTTACGGGATGCTCTTCGGCCGAATCATATTTTGTAGCATGGTTACCGTGTGGTCCATGATCAATCAGTAAATGCTCATACGGACCAACAAGTGGCAGGTATAACATCAAATGCTGATGTTCCTTCGATGAAACTTGGTTAGATTGCTCTTGAATATTTTCTAGACTTTGAGCATTTGACCAAAGTCTCACTTCAACTATTGATCCATGAAATCCATCTTCTAAAGTAAATTTTGATGTTGGAAGCTGGAGAAAGGAAGCTGGTGGGGTAATTGCATCCACAGGGCGAGCACCAATGACAAAATGTTTTGCAAGAATATCTTCTTCTTGGTCCCTGCTTCGAGGTGAGCGACTGGATATTTCACCATTAAGCACAAGGATCAGCTCGGTAGTGTTCCATACTAATGCAACGTGAACAAACTCTTCAGTTGAGGGTAATGGCACAGATAATACTTGCCTTCCATATTCCCAAACAAGGTTTCCAACCGAAATAGAAAGTGCAAATTGTCCATTTCCCACAATAGCTTGCTTGGCAGCAGAAGAATTTGCATTTTGTAGAAAATGACACTCAAATGTCGTCTCTAAATGATTCTGCACAGAAATATTTTTTTCAACCACAAGACATTGCGAAGTATCACCAGTTAAATTATAAACCATTGCAGACAGCTCTGAAGTTAAAGTTGGTAAGGCGAAATGAGCTTTGGGGGAATAACGACGAGCGAGCCAAGTTCCTTTCTGATCACCACGACTCCACTGAATTGATAAAATACGATCGTTTAGTATTGCAGAAAATGGAGCAGGATTACTACCAGAAGTAAATGCAAGTTCATTAAGTGCTGATGGCATTGCTGGTGGGGCAGCAGCACCACAAGTTGAGCATTTAGTTGCTGTTGGAACATTAACCACGGTACAAGCTTTACAAGACCATTCACTTGTAGCTGTCAAATTAGGAGATTGCATCGTGTTTGGGGCATTTGACTCGAGAATTTGATGCCAATGGCCTTGTAGATACCACGATTTATCGTGTGTTTTCGAAGTACTCTGCAGTAAATCCAAAGGTGATACTGCTGTGCCTGATAGCTCATACTTTTTATTTCCATCGTCACCATAAAGCGTCGAAGTAAATGGCACAGCATGGCAACTATTAGTTCTTTGTAAATGGACAGAACCTGCATTCTTGCTTGCAGTAGTTGCATCATTAAATTCATCCAGCTCCCACAAGCCTTCGATAGATGGTAAAAACTCTTGGTTCGTCGAAAGAATCCAAGCATTTTCACGCAAGCAAATATCAATTTCACTGCTACTTGGTTTTGCAAATTGGTTTAAATTTAATGCCACACTCTTTTGGAGTTCAGCATTTAGCAACAATGCTCCAGGATTTAAACGGATCAAACTAGCTGCAATTAAAACCATAAGCTGCCCCAATGTTGATCCAAGTGCTGTATCATGAAGCTGTGGGTGCTGGCCAATACTCTCAGCAAGCTGAACAAGATGACAATGATACTTTTGATATAAACTGGACGAATGCTGGTATCCAAGCAATACATTGCCTAGGAATGAGAGTGTTTCGACAGATAAATGAGCATCAGCATGAATCAAACCATTGACAGGAAGCAATACTTCGATCAATTGCAACAATGCTGGCACAAGTGCTGACGTGGCAATATCCAAACACTCGAATCTTTTGGCAATCTTTAATCCAGAATACGTGTGTTTAATAAGCTGCAATAGCAATAGCGTAGCATTCGTAACTTCGTGTGGCTCATCTTGCTTGACTTTGGCGATGATTGCATCGATTCCATCGGTCAAAGAAGCTGCCACAGCCTCTGGAGCATCCACACACGTTGACAATAACATCCCCGTCTCTTTTAAAGCATTTTCATCCAGCATTGGGCCATTTACACTCAGAAATCGTCTCCAGACCTCAAGTAATGACGGCATTCCCATTGTGGATCTCCAAAGCAAATATGCACTTACAGTCGATTGTTTAATTTAAATCTATTTCTAAAGTATTATCTTATCATTTGTATCAAGAATAAAAATTACATAAAATATTGTCATTTATCTTGAAATTTGTATACGATGTTCGCGAACATGCATTTTCAACACTAACAAATGGACATTATTGTCATGATTTTTAATGACATGACCATTTAAGATATGATATTTAATGATATGGCAACTTAAATGGGATTAAAATTTGCCACGTAATGTAGGAATAGCATTTCCTGCAATAAAGACTCGGTCTTTTTCAAGACGTAGGTATAAATCACCACCACGTTTACTTTGTTGCCTAGCAAGAAATGTTGTTGGAGATGAAGCTAAATACCTATTCCAGTATGGAGTTAAGGCACAATGGGCACTGCCAGTGACAGGGTCTTCATTAACTCCACCACGAGGACAGAAAAATCGAGTGTAAAAATCATATTTGGAAGAGTCTGGAGCTGCACAAGTGACAATAATACCACTAAAAAAGAGTTAGCTGAAACATTGGATTTAGAGATGTACTGGTAAAAAATGGTGGCAAGTAAGGTGAAATCGGGCGTAATAGCTTCAAATGCATCTAAAGTTAGGTGGCATAGTACACTTGGTCCATATTGCTCTATTGCTAAAATATCGGTTTGTTTAATATCGAGGCCGTCAATGAGTTGTAAAGCACGTTCTTGACGCCATGTATCATCATGCACATGCTTTGGTAGAGTTGGAAAGTTCATTTCAATACCAAAACTTTCTCCATCTGGAAGAAGTACTCTTTGAACTGTTAGTTTACCGCTCCTAAATGAAGTCAATTTTTCAGGAGAATTGAAAATTTGTTTACCGAGTATGAAAATGAATTGGTTCATCTTTATTGCAACAACCATCTTCATACAATACATAAGATGTGGCTAATGTACCATGGCCACATAAATTGACTTCGTGCACTACTCAAGAAATCAAGAGTCAAATTACGCCTTATTTAGATACCTGGTGTAAACCAACGAAGACGATACTCATTGCCACCAATATGATCTTCACTCAATGGAGCAACAAACGTAGTCTCACTCAAATTACGTTCCATTGCCACCAGTTGCATCCACTTCTCCACTCCATCAACATCAAATGCACCACAAGACATCACCACCACTGCTGCAGGATTGCCTTCATATGCCTTTGATGCAAATGCATCGACGACCACCACATTCAATTCACGAGCTTTATCACAATCCAACACAAGTTCCATCCAAGCATCATTGCCATGAACCACAGGCGACAAACGAGTGACAATAAATCCACACGAAATGTAGAAATGTACCAAATATGGCTTAGCAATCAACACAATGGCTGACACAACTCCCTACATCAATATCAACTTCCACTTTATTCAAGCACATATATACATACCTTATCAATAACACGAGCCACATACGCTTTGAGTAATTTCTTTGCAATTCCTTGTCCTCGATACGCTTGACTCACCACCACCGAATGAATACACAAGTATTTGCCATTGGGATCATGACATGACATGGTTTCTTCTTCTAAATCTCTCTTGGCTGTTAATGTGCCATTGACAAACCCAAGCAATTGATTGTTGTCATCATACACTCCAAGAAAATAGTCATTTGCTTGTTGAATTCGGCTTTGAATTTGTTGTAAGGAGGCTGCTTCGTCATGAGGATATGAAGCAACTTCGATATCATGAGCAGCAATGGCTTCATCGAGGGTAACAAGGCGAAATGTATTGGTGACCATTTTGTAAATTCAAAAATGAGCCACAAATTCACAAGATTATTCAAAAAGTTGGTGAATACCGCTAGAAGTTGTAGTTTGTGAAAACAAAAAGTTATATTTTCTTGAAAGTGTGGTAAAAGATCCTTTGGATAACAAACATCTGCTGAAAACAAAGCAGATGTCTGTTCATGTTGACACACTTGAAGAAGAATGTTGGTCTTGCGTGTCAATGTCA
>JNBS01003051.1:0-12514 GCA_002081575.1 Thraustotheca clavata
TGGAAAGGCTATTCAGTTGTGCAAAACACATCGTAACTGTATTATTTAGTCCTTGTGTTTCTATTGCCCAAATTTTTTCACGCATTGGACTTTAATCATTTAACCTCACTTTATTTGGTATGGGAGTCTTTTACGCGACTCAAGGAAGCATTTGAATACAAGCAATTTCGAGATGGTAATCTTTCTACGAACTAATAGATCACTTTGGATATCGATATCTTTTATATCTATTTTGTTTTGCTTGTATATTGAATAATTTTATGTTGATTTCTTTGAAAGATAGATTTCGATAGATTTATCAATTTACAAGCCTGTTGCTCACTATGCTTCGAGACATAGCGCTTCTTTGATGGAATTTCATCGGACTGAGTACTTGCTGGACAGTGGCACTCTTCTAGATATTCGCGATGAAGCAATTCCAGCTCGATTTATTGACAAGTGATCAGGTTTATATATCGACATATTTGAAGTTAGACCTTCTACTCGCACTACTCGTAAACAAGTCAAATCCACCGTAGAGTTTAAAGTATCACTAGAAAACCCAATTCAGAGTAGTTATGATAACATCAATTACACTTTTATCGCTGAATAAGAGGCAACAATTCGAATGGAAATTGCAACTTTTAAGGAGATACCTGAAGAATGGCTTGGTCCTGTTCAATCGATATGTTGGGCATCATGTGTCAAATGTACCAGTGGTGATCCAAGAATCGCAGGAAAGTTATTTATTGTCCCCAGAGATTGGATTTATACTTAAAAAAGTCCTATTGATGGAAAATTAGTTTGGTAGATATATATTTGAGTCATTTATACGGAGATGACTTTATGATTCCACATACATAACATTCACTTTCCTATTAAGCTTATTTGAAACAAAAATATGCACAATATAATCTTTTCGTTGGTACCACTGTTATAAATCACAATGGCAGGAAACGAAGTGGCCAGCTATGGTTTAAGCTTTTGGATAGTTCGACTATCTGTAGCCATAATTGCTATTGCATCACTATTGCATTTTCAATGGAACCAAAATATTGTCGACACACAAAATCAAGATTATGAATCGATACAAATAAGACCTCAACATTTTCTTATTGCAAAAAATGCTTCCAGCCCATTACGTATTGTATCTCAAAAGCTTCATATTAAAGAAGCTTTAGAGATTAAAATTGATGATCTAAGAGCCAAACAACTTGTTTTTGTTATGCTCAATGGAGCTAATGAAGGTTTACTTATTGAGGGCCATGTTAATGATATGTATGCAATTGCACGTCTTGGAGCTTTGGCTTTGGGTGCTAATCCACAATGGGTTGAGCTTGGAGTTCGTATATTTTCAATGGATGGAATTGAAATTCTTAATTTGCAACAAATAGACTTATTAAGACGTGTACATATATTGCTGGAATTTCAAATATGGGTTTGGCCTGGCATAGAAATTGGACATATTCAAAATGTCATTGTGTCAAACAAAACAATTCAAATGAAGACAGTTAGCCTTACACCAAAGATATTTACAGTGTCCAACTTTTTTGACCAAGACGAAGTGGACAGTATTTTAACTCAAGGTACACCTTATCTTGATGCTTCGCTTGTTGATCTCAATGGGAAAGAAGGTATAGAGATTTTATTTATACTAAACTCATTTTTAATTAGGGCGATCTCCACAACGTACAAGTATGACAGCATTTTTACCACCAAGTAATCTAACTCGAACTTTTCAAAAACGTGCTGCTACATTTGCACGACTTCCCAGTCCAAGTTATGCCGAAAGACTCCATCTTGTGAGATATCTAGCTGGGCAATTATATCGTCCACATTATGATACGTTTGACGGCAAACCTCTTTTACACCCAAAAGAGTTATCTGGAGATAGTTATCAATTGTATACAGAATGGCTTGACTGGGCAATAATAAAGCTAGAGTATCTTGAAGGTATTCCAGAAGAGTTTATGAGAGGAAACAAGCTACATCCAAGCAGTCCAGATTTCCCAAATACCATTTTGAAATTATTTTACAATTGGGCTTGTAACACAAACTTTTTCAAAGCAAGGTAATTTTGCACTTTTTTACCTCTAATGTATCACTAGACACGATGAAGCTTGGCAAGAATGGATTCAAAGCAACTTGGAGGATAATGAAGTGAACTTTTTACAGGATTTATTGCAAACTGATGCAAAACCAAATTATCTTCCTTATATTATTCAAGTGTGGCAAAATACACTTGCTCGTCATGAGCTTACATATTTTATAACACCAAAGAAAGAATTTTCTGGCCTTGCACATTATTTTCGATGGATTCGTTGGCTAAAAGAATTAAATGTGAATTGCACAACTTCTTGTTCAAATGAACCACCGTCAAGCGAATGGTATCCGCAGTTTGACAATATTTTTCAACACAAATTGCTTGATCTTCTTATATCTCTCACACCACGTGAAAAATTATATACTTTGACAAATACTTCATTCAGTCAATGGTTTTTGGATCGATATGAACGTGGATATCGTGGTGATCTTCTTTTGAATGCAATAAATGATTTTGGAGAAACTTTACTACCTCACTTGATTCAACTTTATGAAAGCCAAATCAATGATATACTTTATCAAATGCCACAAAATATCCCACCCAATATTTACACTCCTCAACGTTTTGCAACAATATTTTTGTATTTAAATGATGTTGAAAGTGGTGGTAGTACCGAATTTCCATTAGTAAGTCAAAGTATTAGCGTCAAAGCTAAAGCTTTAGAAGCTGCATTCTTTTATGTACAAACCCCAATCCACGAAATTGATTTCTTGGCTTTACATAGTGGAAATCCACCAAATAATGTAAAATGGGGTGCCAATGCATTTCTTTGGAATAGTGATGCTGAAGAAGGTATGGCATTATGGCTACGATAAATCTAGTGATATGATTATCATTTCTATAATTCTAGTGGATTTATAAATCACATTTGTAATGGTATTTAAACAATAAAAACAACTTTTGACTATTCTTATTATGAAAAATCTGATGATCCAAACAATCCTAGGATCTTTTTAAGTACAAAAACACATCCCATTCTTTACAGTACAATTTCATGAACGACAACCTTGATGGTGTGGATCATACATTATTCTACTATTCGAGATACTCGTCTTTATGAATCTTTTCATTTCTATTTCCAGCTTTTTCATTCTCTTGCATGCTTTGATTCCATTTCATCTTAATGATCATCTTTCTTATATGCACATTTTTGTATTCTTCTCATTATAAAAAGAATTTTTCACGTGTTTTACACAGTGAGAAAAGCCGGTTTGTCACCAATGAATTTACAGTATACACCAATCAAAATGATGTATTTCATTGCATTTTAACCAATCAACAATAGAATACCCATGAGTCACATACTATCGCACTTTCTAATTGATATCCATTCGAGAGAGATGGCGGCGAATCGGGAAGACGTTCCTTTGTTACCTCAAGATGTACGCGTTCAAACTGTGTATGTGGGTGGGGATAATCCAAGTGAGACGCCTAGTACAAGGCAAGTCCAAACTAAACAACGTCCAGCGCAAGAAATTCATCCTCTTCCATGGTTTCGCAGTCCCGAACTCTCTATGAATAAAGAAAAAGCACGACTTAATCTCAAACGAAAGCAGCAAGCGTTAAAACAACCTGAACGATGGACATGTTCACGTTATTTTGCATCGTTGGGCAATGGTGAAAAATGTGTACATATTCTTGTCTTGGTGATTTTGATTGCTACAATTGTTGTCATATTATCTGTTATCTTTGCCCCAGAAGAAGGAGAAACTCGACGACGTCTATTGCGATTCCAAATCAATTGTTAGAAAGAGAATAATTATCTTCGTCATGTATTCGTCATATACTATTATATTACCACGATTTTCCTTCATTTTATATGCACTGACTGGGAAGCGTATCTATGTTGTCTATCCTTTGATTACTATGCACATATTGATCATCTATCTATTATCTGCTTCAACAACTCAAAAGTCTTTTTCTTCTCTCTACAATCTCTCTACCACAATCAACATCATCTTATATACATATCATCTCTTAATCTACATGCAAACGCACACAAATATCGTATTGAAGACTCAGATTAGCATGACCAAACTTCTTCATGGACATATCAACACTCAAAGTGCATCAATATGCCACGTAAAGCATCAGAATCCATCTACGATGGCACTCTTCCTCATTGTCTTCGCTTAAAATGATAAATGATCAATGGTTGACACGAACCAGCTGGGGGGGATGAGCAACGAAGTGAGTGCGGCGATCTTACGTCGAGTGTTTGATGATGTCAAGAGCCATGGAGGCACCTTTGGACCTGAACATGCAGAGGTAATGATGGCTATGAACCATAGTGAAGCAGATATGCTCTTGTTGCAAGCAGCAGTCGAATTGGTTGAGAAACATCGTGTGACGAAAATATCAGCAGAACCAAGTGGACGAACATTAATAAGAGTAGCAAGTCCTTCACGAGGAGGTGTTAATGCAATGTATATCTGCTTGGATCATTTTTGCTCGTGTGATTCGTTTCTAGACAATACTGTCCAAAATCCTTTTACAATGGTATGTAAAAGTGATATTTGATGAATGTCAAATCTTGTTTAGTGCAAGCACATGCTAGCTGCAATGATTGCTCAAGCTACAATGAAATTGCAAGTTTTAACTGTGCCAGATAGTGAATTTGCTAATTTATTATGCCCAGAAGATACACCATCCAATATGTAATTTGATTTGAATTCTTAATGAATTGGATGCTTTGATTACATGAAAATAGATGATTGTAGTAAATATACAGGAAGAGAATATGGATAAAAACAAACTTTAGGCTTGAAAACACAAGTCATTACAACAACCTTTATACTTGAACAACAATGCCATTCACAATCTTGTTAACGTATACAAAACACAATCCATTCAACTATCAATATATACAATCACCCAAAACTAAACTTTAATGAATACATCTTTCACTAAAGTACCAAAATACAAACTTAATAAATAAACCCTTCACCAAAATACCAAATGACAAACTTTGATGAATAATCCCTTCACTAAAATGCCAAATGACAAACTTATTTGAATGAGCACTTCTCTAAAGTACCAAAACAAAACTTTAATGAATAAGCTCTTCACAAAAGTACTAAACACAAACTTATTTGAATAAACCCATCAATAAAGTACCAAACAAAACTTAAATGAATAATCCCTTCACTAAAGTACAAAAACAAAACTTTAATGAATGTGCCCTTCACAAAAGTACAAAGTGGCAAACTTTATTGAATATTGTACACCCTTCACCAATGTACCATAACAAAACGTATTTGAATTAATTCTTTGCCATTATACTAAATCACAAAGTAGTTGAATACTCCATTGACATACAAACTTTAAGGTATAAACCTTACACCAAAAGAAAACTTATTTGAATAATCCTTGATGAAAATACCAAAACAAAAACTTATTTGAATAAGAAAAGTACCAAATGAAAACTTTAATGAAATGGTTCCTTCACTTAAGTATTTCTAACCAACTTAACTGAAGGACCAAAAGTTGAATGGTCAAATTCTAGCATGTTTATTATTGGTTGAAACTCATTTATATGTTTTAAACTTGTCTTTTGTATAGAAGCTTCTTGTATTGAAAAATTAAACGCAAGATATTAGTTTGAATCAATGAAGCGCGACGCTGGGGTTCTAACGACGGTCTCTGCGTCCATGAGTGGGTATGTGGGCTCTACTTTTGAGAGTACGAGTAAAGATGTACATGGGAATGTGTGGGGCTTTGTATGTAGGCCTGATGAGGCTTCTGGGGCCGTAAATTTGGACGTTTCCCGCGTCGATGTGACGTCAGGAACACTTAATGTCCAAATTGCATTGAAACACGTCTCTGGCAATGCATTTTTGAATACAAACGTTGCTGGAAGTCTTGTGGGTACGAGTGCATTGCTTAAAGTCACGGATATGCCAACGTTAATGGACCCTATGTCAGGGTATGTGGACTCGAACTCTGGAAAATTTACGTTGGAAGTATTTGTATGGGAATCTACTGCGTTAGATCATTCCAGCAAACGATTTAAAGCTAGTGGCAGTGAAACGAGTAGTAATGCAGCAGATGAAGACGAAGATTTAATTGGGGATGATATATTTATTGCTACACTCGAAGATGCATTGCCTCCTGTACAAGAAAATATTGTTGTGATTGATGAAGATGAACAGAACAAAGGATTATTGAAAATGGACTTGTCGTATGATTCAAAACAAGCTACAGGAATGGTGGGATTGAAAAACCAAGGAGCTACGTGTTATATGAATTCGCTCTTGCAAACATTATTTCATTTAGCTCAATTTCGAAAAGCAGTGTATGATACACCAACAAGTAAAGATGATAGCAATGACAGCGTTGTTTTAGCATTACAACGAGTGTTTTATCGCCTTGAAACATGTACATTTAAATCTATATGAATTTACTCATTGATTTTGTAGCTCAAAAAGCTGTCAGTACTAAAGAATTAACAAGATCGTTTGGATGGTCGCATATGGATGCATTTACACAACATGATGTACAAGAACTTTATCGTATTCTTTGTGATCGTCTTGAAGAAAAAATGAAAGGAACACCTGCTGATGGTAATGCTTAATTATTGCTAAAGAATAAGGGATTTATTATTTGTTGAATATAGGATTAATTAAGCAAATGTTTGAAGGCAAAGTAAAAAGCTTTATTTCTTGTGTCAATGTACCATGTGAATCGTCACGCCTTGAATCATTTTATGATCTCCAACTTGATGTAAAAGGATTGCAAAATCTTGATTCAAGTTTTCAAAAGTATATTGAAGTTGAAATGCTCGATGGAGAAAATCAATATGATGCAAAAGATTATGGAAAACAAGATGCTAAAAAAGGTTTAGCTTTTGAAAGCCTTCCTCCAATTTTAAATATTCAACTCAAACGGTAGAATTACATATCTTTATCAATTCATTATTAATTTTATTGAATAGCTTTGAATATGATCCTTTACGGGATGGTATGGTCAAAATTCATGATCGATTTGAATTTCCTGTTCGATTGGACTTAAGTCAATATGTTCCCAATACATCAGAAGCACCAAGCTCGATATATCAATTACACAGGTTTATATCATCAAAAGGATAATTGATGATATTTTTTTGTAGTATCCTTGTTCATTCGGGTGATGTTCATGGTGGGCATTATTATGTCTATGTACGTCCTCGTCTTGATAAAGACTGGTATAAATTTGACGATGATATGATTACATCAGCTGACGAGACAGCTTTGCTTGAAGGTAGCTATGGACAACCACGTACCCCTGTTCATCCAACAACATCACTTGGTCGTGTATTAAGCTGCAGTAGTGCCTATATGCTCGTTTGTTTTTATTTCTTTCATTTCGTGTATAATGTCAAAATAGGTATATTTACGCGAAGATGCTTGTCCTAGTATAACAGAACCTGTTGTTATACCTCATGCATTACAAGAGAGATTTCAAGCAGAAGAGACTGCTGAAATTCGACGTAAACGACAAAAAATGCGGTAAAATTGATTGCTTTTCATGCATTTGAATAAATATTTGTTGTAGAGAAGAATCATTTTGTCATTTACGCATTGCAACAGATGAGACTTTGGAGAAATTCCAAAAAATTACCAGGCAAAATGACTTGTGCAGTTTACCAAAAGGGATCAAATTCAACTCGAATTCGACTATTATTCGTCTTAAAATCCAACGTTCTTGGACCGTACAATTTTCACATACTGGATTCCCATAATATCGAGGTTAGGTTCGTCAATTGTATGCTCTATTGCATATAAAAACTGGTATTCCAATCAATGGCATGCGATTGTGGAAGTTTGCTTTTCGTCAAAACAAAACTACTCGTCCCGATGAATTATTAGATGCATGGCTCGATTCAAGTCTTCAGTTGGTATATGCTGATGAGGTTGAAATTCACAGCTCCAAACCTATTCCTTTATTTCTTGAGATTGTACTACCAGACTTTCCAATGTATCCCTAATTATCAAGTATCACAAACTAAATCGATGACATAGACTCAAGAAAGTGAATTGGAGTGATTTTAACCCTATTCCTTATGAGGAAATAAATGCTGCTCCTGAAGTTGATGACGATGGTATTGAGCTGATTCCTGCAGGTTTAATTACCTTGGTAAATGTCAAAGCTGAAAAGCCAATTTCATGAATATTGTAGGTCGAAGAAGCTGCAGCAGAACGTGGATCGATGATGCCCCCGAAAGATTCAATTTTGATCTTTGTCAAGTTTTATGATACATCAAGACCTCTTGGAGAACGTCTTGTTTACGTTGGAAATATGATTTTGCCCAGCACTAACACTGGTAGAATATCCATCTTTTTTGCTTATTATATATGTACATATAGCTGAAGACGTGATACAAATCATTCAAGAGCATGCATTTGACAAATTACTCGAAGAAGAAATTGATTTATATGAGCAAGTTCAGCCTGAAGCTATAAACAAACTTGACTTGACATTAACGTTAGCCGAGTCTGATATTCAAACTGGTGATATTGTAGTATTCCAGTTCCCACCAGAAGAAGATAATGTGGTAACAAAATTTATCGTTGTCAATCTTAATTTTTGTAGGATGAAGATTATGCTACAGTTCCCGATTATTTTACATATTTACTTGATCGAGTCGACGTGACTTTTATCCCAAGATTTGAAGACGATGCACCATTTACCACTTTCATTTTGCATCTCTTTTTCTCTGATAGCTATGATACCGTTGTTGCTGCAGTTGCCAATTCTCTCAAGATGGATCCATTGCACATTCGATTATATCAACACAATACACTGGAAAATGCACCAAAGAGCAATGCCATTCGGCATTCTAAAAGCTCAGGTATTGCTACAATATTTTCTTAAATTCAAGGTTACCTTCTGTAGGTGCTAGTGGAGTTTGTTTGAAAAATTTGTTATTTACTGATCGCAATGAAAAGCAAGTGGCCAAGTTATATTATGAGCGATTAGATGACTCAATTATTGAAATTGAAAGAAAGAAGAACCTTCCATTACGATTATCCCCACATGTTTCCGCATTCAAGATTGACGTAATTGATCGCATTGATTTGCATTTGGAGCCTACTTCGACCGTTGAGAGTGCTCTGGCAGAAATTGTACGACGTCATGATATTGATATTAGAGTCTTGGAACTAAGGTAGATTCTTCTACAAATCTCATTTTTGTACTGATAAATTAGGCTATTGGAAACCCGAGATATATCAATGCTCCTTCGTGAAGTGCCTGGAATAACTCCAGTAACACATTTACTAAGCCATTCAGCTTATATCGTTGATGCAATTCCTAAAGCTGTGCGAGCCCTTACGATGCATTCTGTTGTTGGCGTGATGCATTTTTCTTATAGCCACGATGCGTTTATCTCTGCTCATCATATTCCTGGGCTCATTGTTATCGATGACAACGATACTTTTCAATCACTTCGTTCAAAAATCCAAGCCAAGTAATTTTTTGGAACTATATCCTCATATTAACACAGTTATTAGGTTTAATGTGTCTGATGAAGTGATTGCCAAGTGGAAGTTGGCAATAATCGTAGACAACAAAGCTACCCCTTTAGAGACTATACCAGGTACGTTTGATCCAAAACTCATGATTACATTTTGTAGGCGATTTGGATTCCGAGTTAGTTTATGACAAATTGCCTATTGGTGATGGACGCTGGTTTCTTGGAGTCGAGTACCATGGTACAACTAAAGGTGAAACTCGACGCAAAGACAATGGAATTAAAATACGATCAAATTGAGATAACCATTGTGAAAATTAGTATTCAATAGAAATTTGTATTACTGATATTTCTACTGCAAAATGACAACCCATGAAAACCAAGGGAATGCTCCATCATCTCTCGTTGTACAAACAATTGAAGTTTTATTGAATCTTAGTCAAATACTAATGCCTGGGTGGTACTTGATGGAGGCGCAGATTAATCGCTTACTCTACAATCGCGATAACAGTAAGGCTGTCCATCAATTATTATAATATATGTAGGAATCCTCAAGGAATTTGTTGATGATGTCGATACAAATAACAACAATTTCTAAACACCAAGTGTTCTCCAGTCGTTCGCTTGGAAGGTTCGATTGATTAGTTTGATGACTCAATGGCACAAATATTCTTGATAACTATTGTGTTTGAATCTGCTTGAATCTCTACACCAAGTGTGTGAACCATCTGAAGAATAAAGTGGTATGAAGTGTTATGTCATGGTTTCAGTCTAAATTGCCCTTTGCTTCAAATCACTTCAATAGGATTTTAAAGAAACATTTCTATCAATATGAAGACTCGATTTATAATCAAGGATTAAGCAACGTATTTGAATGAAGTGAGCAGCATTTAAGATTTGAGCACCCAGAAAAATGGTGGTACAGTGGATTTAGCTAGATTTATCGTTGTCCAACAATGCCAGCAGTTTGTACCGTTGAGTAAATCAGATTCTTTTTGATGGCTCTACAAGCCCCATAGAAACTTGATCCACATAATCACTTTTGGATTGACTAGAATGTTCAAAATAGCATCATTGCTTGCTTTGGCAGGTTTGGTATCTGCTGCTGTCAATGTTGAGCAAGTTCATCTTGGTCTTGCAACTAGTGCAATCAATTGTGCCAATGGTATTTCTGTCGAGTTTGCTAGTGCCTCAGACAAACCCATGACCGTGACTTATTCAGCTAAAGGTGATGCAACCAAGACAGCTACGACCACGGTTGAGTCCTACTCAGTTGCAGCTGCTACTTATAACTACACGTCTCCATATTTCCACACCGCACTACTTTGCAACTTAAAATCTATCACAAGTTATACGTATGACATTATCCAAGCTGATACTGGGTGTGGCTCTTTGTTTTCATCAAAATTTGTCACTGCACCAGCTCCAGGCTCTGATGCTGTTCCGACAGTATTTGGTATCGTTGGGGATGTTGGTTCTGAGCATATCATGGACACTTTACAAAATATGGCTGTTGGTATGAATGGTACTGTTGCCCAAGCTTTGATTGTCGTTGGAGACTATGCCTATGCTAATGGCCAACATGAACAATGGGATGCTTGGTACAATCAAGGACAAGATGTTTTTTCGACTGTGCCAACCTTGGGTATCAATGGCAACCATGAAACAATTAAAGGTGGTGGCGCAACCAAACCCAAGGACAAGAATAAATATATTGCTGAAAACTACATTGGCTACATCCACCGTTCCAACAACCCAATTACTACGGCACAAAAGAATGCTTTACGCACCTACTTTTCTGTTGACATTGGACTTGTTCATTGTGTCTTTTTGGATGACTATGCTGGTACTCGTGGTGCCAACAAGACTTTTATTGGAACACAAGCTTGGCTCGATGAACGCAATCTCCAATTGCAATGGCTACAAACAGATTTGAGCACTGTTGATCGTACAAAGACCCCATGGGTTTTGGTGTTGAAACATAATCCTTATTACAACTCGTGGAATATTCACCAGTGCCAATGTGATGCCACTCGATTTGAAATTTCAAACCCAGAGAATTGCTGGAAAGGGATTTACGGTAATTCATCTGATGCTGCTGTGTCTTCGCAACCTCATTGTGCTAACCAAGCAAAATTTGAAGATGTTTATTTGAAGTATGGTGTGAATTTGGTAATTGCCGGTCACGTACATGCTTATGAACGAACTGCTCCAATTGTCAAAAACAAAGTCGATTCCAAGAATGGCATTGTGTACATGACCACAGGTGCTGGCGGTCATGGCAATGTTTGCGTCCGACTAGATGCAATTCCAAGTTGGTCCGTCTCTGCAACGAGTGAGGCCTTTGCTGCTACGCGATTAGTCGCTACTAAAGATGCATTGAGTGTCTATACAACTGCAAATCAAGTCGACACAGTGCTAGATTCATTCCAAGTGACGAAAAACGGCGTTGTCAATCTCCAAACAAATATTAATCAAAACACCAGCAATTTGAGCGGTAGCTGTGACGATGATAGCTAAATTTCTAAAATCAAGGTTTTGCTACAAGTGTTAACCAATATATTGATATATTAGCTTATAATTAGTCGACAGCGACTTTTGCCATAAAATTTCACAATACACAAATACCAAGCATAAATATTAAGTAAGAGTGAACGATAACATAGTATTCTAGAATATTAACGTACAATAATTCAACTATATTCTTTGGAAAATTGTCCAGTACGCAAAAATTCTGCAAGCCAAATAGAAATGACAACATACATTTTCCAAAAATTAGGGTACATCGAGGTACATTTTAAGCAACTAAAACAAGATACAATAATCAGCAAATCCTGCAACACACAATAGCAACGCTACAAAATATCTGGAAAAATCAGGTACTCTATACAAAAACCTATATTTAAGGAATGGTCAATTTAACAACTAGAGTATTTATTGATTGAATAAAATAACCCTCAATGCTACAACATCAAAGAATA
>JNBS01003089.1:718-11372 GCA_002081575.1 Thraustotheca clavata
CATCAAGAGCAACAAAACTCTTTGTGATACAAAGTGCAATTCAGAAGACTCAACACGAGCCAACACAAACAACAACACAGGAAACCAACTACCATAAATCACAACCTGGGCTGGAATACGCAAATACATTGTAATAATCACCCACATTTCCAGAGTGCATTTTTTTTTACCTCTGCTACTCGTGCATAATAGCTTCCAATTATAAGAAATAGCACTCGAATAATGTTGTAGCTTTGTCCAAGAAATCGAAGAAGTTTAACCAAAGCGTACCATCGAGGGATATTTGTGTTGTTGAATCCACCTTCATATCGAAGTCTTGGATTTGTGTAGTGGTGCAATTGGTTTTGTCAGTGTCGGTGCAATTTTGTACCCGAAGGATAGTGGCAACATCGAAATCAAGCCCTTGAGAACTAGCGATAGAACCAATCCATTAGTGTTTATGCATCGTAGCTTCAATTACAGCGATATCGAGCCGTTGATTTGTTTGGTTAAGTATTGTCAATGTATTATTCATTCGCGACGCAATATGCGATGATACGATACTAACTCCATTGTAGCCTACAAGTATTAGTCACTAAAGTGTCAAATGATACCTAAAGATTCAAAATTAAACCATGGCAATTCACAAAAACACGGTCTTGGTTGATATTGAGGATGGCATATATCTGTAAGTGTAGTCAAATAATGAGTTTGAACAGTTCGTCTTTGCTTTTGTTAAAAGATCCCAGACGTCGTATAATCTTCAAGACGATCATCAAATCGATTATCGACGCGAATAGTAGTTGTTGTTTGTTCATTTCTTATCATCTCTATCAAACTATCCAACATAGCAAATGTATTTTCAACTTTAATTGTCGCTCCATCACCCTCTTCCTTATACAATAAACAAGCAGGCCTATAATCCATCAATTTCACATTTCCTTAACATAAAGCATCATACCAATTAGGAACTTTATATTGATCTCAAGTCAACCGAACAAGTATCATATTTATAACCCCACACTGTTGTTGTATTTGTTGTACCTGAAGATGCCTTCCCTTCTAAACAACCTACAAATCTCGAAAACACTTGAAATTCCTCATAGTTACCATCAGTAGACCATAAAATATCAATGACAAGATAGCTATAAGGTTCAAAATACGTGGCTAAAGTTGGAGACACTTCGTCTGTGAAGAAAAGAACGTACGATAATATCGTTAATAGCACTCGTCTCCATGTCAACGGAATGTTTTCATCGAATGTCGTTCATCGCTTAATAAAGTGTATAACTTTTATCCAAGAATCTACTAAGAATCTTTTCCCGCCATTAGCTTATAACCGGAAGACATGACAAAAGACGTGGATGCGTACGCGTCGGTGATGGGTCCTTCGAGGCCACGTGCGATGAGCTGGTCCTCGGATAATCCGTCAACAGTAAAGAGAGTAAGGGAATCATGGCTTAGATGTGTGTAGGCGATACTGTATATGATATGTTGGTATGCCTTTTCGACGACAGCCACGTTTATTAACAAGATTTTGATCAAAGAGCATGGTTTGTCGGCAGAAGTATTGACTGTGTGTCATTTAGTGCTTGGAACGTGCTTTGATAGTAGGTATATATGTTAGATGAACGATGCTAATGGAATTTAGTGGCGATATTTGCAGTTCCAGCGAAATCACGATATAAAACATGGTATTTACACCCGATGAAAATGACTCAGTAAGTGAATGACACACTTGTTTATGGGACTTATGAATATAGCGCTACATCGATGCTGCCATTGAGCATTATGGCCATAGCAACGAAAATGTTAACGTATTGGAGCTATAGTAAAATTCCTGTTGCTTTTACCCATACATGCAAGGTAATTGTACATGGTTATTGAAGGATTAATCGGTTTTTAGGCATCCACTCCATTGTTTAACGTTGTTCTTGCATTTATTGTTTATCGTACAATACATCCATCAATGGTTTACCTTTCACTTCTTCCAATTGTAATCGGAGTGTCAATGGCATCAATATCGGAAGTCCAGATCAATGTAACACTTCTGTCTACTTGTTGCCATATTAAACATGATAGGACCTTGCAACTACAGGGCTTTTATGTGCTATTTCATCATCTATGTTTGGGGTTATGCAGGTGAACTTTTTTGAAATTGAATGCAACCTCATTCATATAGTAGAGCATGTACTCGAAATATTTGCTACGTACCAATATTGTTGCAGATAGTATCAATGTACTTACCTTTACTTCAGTTCAAAGCTTATCTTGTTTCTGCATAGCTCCACTTTTACAATAACATTTTTTGCATTTTCGTGAATTTGCCAATGCTCTACTGGAACAATGCCACGAAAACAGCCTTTCCTTCCTCGTAACACTACTTTTGCTGTCGCTACTCACATATTTGTAGGGTTCCTTACATGCTAATATTATGTTGTAGCACGTGTTCATTCATCTCAAGCTTTGCAGCAACTCTTGTACGTATGCCATGCCAGTATCTTGGAACTGATAAAATATCGTTAGCTCTTGGGTAAAGTTTCCGAGTTGACGTATTCCATCATGAGTACAATGAAGCGCGTTGTGATTGTTCTGAGTGCGATTCTTTACTTCGGCAATGCAATTCGGTTAGTATCTATCTTGGGTATGGCCATGGCTTTGGGTGGTGTGGCAACGTATCAATATGTCAAGATCCAAGCATCCAAGAAAGTTGAGACGCACAACTTGTAGAGAATATAGCTCTGTAGTATTAAATGACTTTGGCTAACTTGGCTATTTGAAAACGATGAAATATACATGTCAGAATGGCTGATTAGACATCAACACCACTACGTGCGTTCTGCCCATTTTGTGCTTGTTGTCCTGTGGTCGATTGTTGCTGAGCAGTAGCATCGGCTCCCGATGGTTGCATTCCTTGGAGTTGTTGTTGATAGTGTTGCATCATTTGCAATTGCTGAGGTGGCCACATTGCTGGGTTTCCACTAGCTTGCGATTGCATGAATTGATGCAACATTGCTGCTTGTTGTTGTTGCAATTGTTGTTGATAGACCATTTGAGGATCCATAGCTCCTTCCTACAACCTCATATATCTACTTGATATCACCCAAATCACTTACTTTCTTGCCTGGCAATTTAATATCCTCCCGTGGGACAATATCAATGAGGAAATCAAACGTATCAGTTTTCGTGATAGCCATTGCAATATCATTTCTTTGTAAAGTTCGTCGTTTATTTTCTTCTGTGTGAATCCATGCTCGAAGGCTCAATTCCAATATGAACATTTCACACGCTTTAGCAAACAATACAGGGGCTTCAGCACTGATCATCTACATTGCAATCAATCTCATGTTCTTATAAATAAAACATACTCGAACATCTTCATCAGATTTCATGATTTTCTTAATTCGAGCAAGAGGCAATTGATGTGTTTTAAAGTCTTGAACTTCAGGGTCAATTTGCGAAATTTCTTGAATTTGAGTCTGCCAAAACGCGTGCAATTGCATTTGCTGTTGTTGAAGCTGTTGCTGTTGCATTTGAAGCTGCTGCAGTTGTAAGTTGGGGTTTTGTTCTTCGCTTAGCTCTTCTCGTTGCATTTTTCCTACGTTCGTCAGCGCCGACTCGACCACAGCAGTACTCACCTCACTTGACAATACAAAATCCTATATCAGCCAATAGCCAATAATTACCAGATTTCAACCAATCAAAATTTTTGACATCTTTTGACACCACTATCCGGATGCTCAAAATTGTTCAAAACTCCAAGTTCCCCGCCAAAATAAAATTTTGAACTTTTTATCCGAATAATAACCGAATAACAAGGTAACAATTTTCTACTTGATAATTGTATCGAAGAAATTGTATCAAGAAAATTGTGTATGAAAATTAACAATTTTGTCTTGTCCAGATATTAAGGCAAGACAACACAATAATTGTATTGTTAAATATCAAATATTGTTTTTAGTTTTGAAGTTAACTAATCAAAAGTATTGTTAAATGTCAAATATGAATATTTTCTAGGGAGATAAACTTTATGCATTATTAAGCAATCATTCGAACACAAAATCCAAACGAAAAACAATATTTGCATTGTTAAATGTCAAATGCAAAAATTGTTAGTTTTAATTCTTTGTTGGATTGAATATGCTTTCTGGACCATGGAAAAGATGTGCGTTTGGACATGGAAAAAGAAACTCATGTTTTAAATATTCATTGAAGTCTATACAGTCTCAACAGCTCGACGTTGACGAAGACAGTGGGGTACACCACGTATTTGAAAATATACGACTGCCAAGAGGGAGCCAGATACAATATAAACTAGCCCAAGAGCCATGCGAACGTTGTTAAACCAGATATGATGAATTCCAGTGAAAAGTAAGGGAATGGAGAAATTAGCAAAGGCTTGTGCAAGCATCCAAAACCAGACTAATGTACGCTCAATAACCTTAGCGACATCTTCAGATTCAGAGCTTTGATCACGTATGGCAGCTTGATGAACTAATCGCCAAAGAAATTGGGTTAAACCGTCTTCGACGACTGATTTTCCAAGTAATAGACAGATTACAAGGGGCCATCTAAGCAAATGCGATTCCACCAGTTGTAAAAGTGGAAATGTACCAAAAATTGCAAGCTGTACAGCAAACATTTGATCCACGGATACAAGAGGAACGTGGCGTAAAGCTAAGTGAACTCCTGCTGCTACTCCCATTGCCAAAGAAGCTAGACCCAAACGAACAAGTGGGGTTGATAGAGCAAGAGACGGATGGTTTAATGCCCAAAGAGGGTAAAGTGAGTCAAATGCAAAATGAACAAAAATGTGACCAAAGAAGACTCGAAGTGCCTTATGAAGAGCAACGTTGGTACTTGAGAGCAAAGGAACGAAAATGCGGTCACGATGTGCAGGCGGGGCCACAAGAATACGAAGCGCATGATACTCTTCGTCATTGACCCTGCATGGTTTGTCAACATCAATTTCAATTTCATCCAAAGAATCCACTGGGGTGCAGTCAAAAAAGGCATCTTCAATATCACTATCGTCGCTGTCACCTTGGACAACTTCACGTGAATTCTCAAAGGCAGCATTCACCGATGAAATGTGTTCATTTAGGGCTAATTCTTCAACCGCTTCATCCAAAGCAATTGGATTTTCACCACCATATTGAGTTGGCAATAACGATAGTAGGCCAACAGAGAGTTGGAGTGGTTCAAAGTTGATAGGTTTGCGTAATTTGGACTTTAGAAATACAATTTTTTCCAATGTATCTACGTCAACGTTGGCACGAATAGTTTTCCAAACCCATGAAAACCAAAATGGTACATTAACAACGTATGCTTTGTGCATAGTGTCTTCAAATTCACGTTGAAGATGTTTAATAATTGTACAAACCCAATCAATTGTCCATCCTTGAGTTTCAATAAGTTTTAAACCTTCCAGGTCAATAATAACAAGAATTGGCGACGAATTGGAAGTATGCTCAATATAAGAAACCATGTAAGCAAAGTGATCTTTCAGACAAAGCGATGTAAAACCTGCTTGCTGAACTGCTTGTAGCTGCATTTGTCCAACTTGAATAATCCAAATGGGATGTCCTCTCTCTGTTTTTCCATATAGATAGTGCGGACACAATGCACGAATATCTTTAAAATGAGGACGTGGAGCTTGAAGCCGTGTAGTCAAAGCTTTACTTTTACTTGTTGGTGCTAATGGCGACATTTGCATTGGAGATGGCTCACTTTCAATCAATAAACTATTCTTTTCTTCAACCTCTCGAAGAATAGCTTGAGTTTTTGAAAAATATCGTACAGCAAAGCTAGTTCCAAGCGCAAGCAGAGCCATCAACGACATAAACGAAAGGTGAATTGAAGGGTCTTGAGCTACATCTGCCACTGCACACAATCCAACAAACAAAGCACAAATAACCCGACCAAAATGTGGTCGTAAAAGCGATTTAATCTCAACCCCCGAGTGATATTCCTGTGCAATTGTTATCGTTGAAGCTAAGACTCCACAGACACCAGCTCCGAGTGCACGTACAAAGAACATAACTGAGAAAGAATCAGTGAGACCCATGAGCAACCATGAAAACGCAAGCCATCCAAGCCCAAGGCACAAGCCCAAATACGTCATGGGCTGCCACTTGAACGATCGATACAAAGCAATGAATAAGGGCAAGGATAAGCACGAAGCAACGTGGCCAACGCTTGAGAGCAACGAGCCTTCCCCAACCACATCGATGGCAGAGAATGTAGCTGCATCGTCTCGGAGTTCGAGAGAAAGCCACGAGTAGACAACATACACACTCATTACCTGCAGAAGAAGGCTGCCTGCATGGTCCACAGAGGCCGCGAGATGAAGGATTACTGTCGGCGATACCAGTAGACGACGACACTCTTGTTGCATTACTATCTTTTACAATGCATCTCTCTGCCTCGATATATTTTCCACATACAAACTTCAAGATTAAATGTTCCACACTCTTATAGAAAAAACAATTCATATATTTAAGCAAAGTTATTGAGGCTGCATCGTAGTAAAGATAGCAAAGTGTAAAGCAGCAGCAATGGCTTCAATGATTGAAATCCACGTTGGCAATTTAAAGAATTGAAAGTCTTGAGCATTTAATGCATAAAGAAAAAGTAGTACAAATCCTCGACCAAGGTAATTGCCAAGAAAAGGAAACCATACTTCAATGCTTACACCATATACAACACTCTTTAAGTCATAGAGAATAAGTCCAATTCCAAATGCCATGAGATATAGCCCCAAAAGAACTAGAAATACATGTTAAACGCATGAGAAATAGGATACTACGTACTGGACGACAAAGTAAAATGAAGCATAATCCCAAAACCTTGTATGATGGTTAATGCAGCTACAATTGTATAAATGCCACTAACCCATACATCCAAACGAGACAAGAGGACAGAACGATCTGTTGTCGTTCTTCCTCCACGAGGCCAACTACTTCCATGTTCCATTCCAGTATAAGAAGCGTCAGTTGGGTCATATTCTGGCACTGCATAAGCTGTCGAGGGACCATACGGCACATTAATCTGCTTTGAAGCTTCTTTATATGCAGCTCCAGATGGAGCCTTCGAAGGGGACACACGTGTAGGAGCTTCTACCAAAGGCTCATGGAACTCATCATCAAGGTCTTCCATGGCCACTTTTCTTCGTTTTACAAAATCTTCCTTTCGCTGTTCGGATATGATATCCGGATACTACTTTAAGATATTTATAGTATTGGATATGAAAGGTACTGTATAAATGGAAGGCAATGAGGAAGAAAGACAAGCATAATGAAAGATAGGAATAGAAAGATAAACAACGTATATGAATCAGAGAGTAAAGAACGAGCTAGTTGAATGTCAAGGTGAAATGATCAAATGAACACGGACACGTGAGTTGTGTTACCCAATATTAGAAAATTGGGGCTGCTATGTTTCTTGCACGAAAGGATATACGTTTGTATGTTCATCCATTTCGTAATTATCTATGTGTAAACATGATACAATCGGTGGTTCTTAGACTCATTTACACATATCCATGCGAAAGTCAATGTTTGCAACAAAATTGACATGGAAGATTGAATGCTTTGTGCTGAAAACAACTCTCGGGTAGATAATGCTCGCAATTGCCGATGGAAGCTACTGTCGTGGTAGAAAGGGATGATCCGTACTCGTCCCTTCGATAGTTGGATCAAGACAATCAAGCCACCTAGATTGAATACAAGCATGGACCATCAACAAGTTAGAGCCCATTTAATCAAGTCTTTATCGCGTTAACTAATCCATTATGGCTTTCTGGGTTTAATATCCTTTCGAGACATCGTGACAAGCAATGGATGCCAACTGGTGTGGACTATCATGGACCATAATAATGCTCATGCAGAAGGACAGCATCAGCAGCCCAGTCAGAGTAATGTGCTACTGTCGCACAATATCTGAAATCTTCTGGCACGATTGTTGAGCATCAAGCATTAACAAGTTTGATGGGGAGTACAACGTCGACGGATGGACGCAGGATGAAGCCCAAGCTCTCTGGAGCACGCATTCGTAGTTGTTTTTCCAAGGCCAAACCCACAACATTGACAAGTCTAGAACCTGTACTTGATCCTCTTTATGAGAACAGCCCTCGCACTATCCTCATCTCGATCCTGTCCAGCAACAAGTACAATACGATAATGTCGATTCCTCTTGAAGATCTTGAATTCCAAAGTGTTGTTGGACGTAGTAAATATGGTGATATTCGTAAAGCTGTTTTTCATGGCACTCCTGTCCTTGTAAAATATATGCCACCTGCTGTATCA
Source organism: Thraustotheca clavata (assembly GCA_002081575.1). Taxonomy (NCBI): domain Eukaryota; phylum Oomycota; class Saprolegniomycetes; order Saprolegniales; family Achlyaceae; genus Thraustotheca; species Thraustotheca clavata. The sequence continues at coordinate 9,004 of JNBS01003089.1, forward strand.
AGTGCGACCATGCGTTTGTTTGAAAATGACTTGCATTTACTCATGAGTTTACGCCATCCCAATATTGTTCAGGTACATTATTCATTGCTTTTAATGTTAATTCTTTATTAGGTTATTGGAGCTAGTTGGTCTTCGCCTCCAACAACGTATTCCTTATTCTTTTTACATGATTCATAATGTATATCTGTATAGATGTTTTGTCATGGAATACTTGGAAAGAGGAGATCTTTTTAATCTACTACACAATTCTCGCAATACATTATCATGGGTAACAAATCTATTAACGATAGCAATCGGTGCAGCTCGTGGCATGGCATATTTACATGGACATACACCACCAATATTACATCGCAATTTAAAAAGCTCGAGTATTCATGTCGGGTATGTATCAGATGAGACGAGTATATTGATGACGAGATAGAGCTGATTATAGTGCTAAGATATCAGGCTTTGCTGTCCGACGTGAACATGATTTTGGATCTATTCGTCCACGAGATGTATCATATTACTGGATGAGTCCTGAATTACTTCGTGGCGATCGATGTACATTTAAGACTGATGTATATAGCTTTGGAATATGTACATTCACTTATTGAAAATGACGATTAACATATTCTTTTAGTGCTATCAGAGCTAGATACACGTTCGACACCATACCATAATTTACATTGGCACGTGTCTCGTGCATCTTCCCCAACTTCATCACACTTGATACAAGGCATTCTTCATGACGATTTGCGACCAGAATTATCCTCGACACCGATGGAAAGCTTAGAACAACTCTATCGACGATGTGTTGCAGCAGATCCGCGAAGGAGGCCTGCGTTTGAAGAAATACTTGAAATCCTAGAGACTGATGTCTATAGCGACGCAATGGAACTGACCTAAAGACGATCAGCAGCTGATAGAGTACCAGTAGTATCTAATCACTGATGAGAAAAAGAAGTGTGGACACGTCGGGCTTATGAACCCAACTTAAATTACCAAATTCATTTATCTCTTCATCTAATGCATGAAGAATCTCCTTCATCAAGTCAATATCTCGATTCCAACAAAAAACTTCGTATCAATGCAGCCTTTCTCCTTAAATGTAGACCCGATCATTATCTATCTTTTCCTATATACAGTAGGTCTGACCATTTATACCACACTTGATGTAGATTGAATCTCTATCATCTTTACAACATCTTTACATCTATTTATCATCTACTACCTCACAAAAGCTTTCATTCTTTTACCAATTTCCATGAACAATTCATTAACTTGATACATTATCATAATCACGAGTTTAGACACGTTAAATACAAAACAACGTTCAAACTGGATCTTATCATTACACATGGTGTATTTAAAAAATAGCAAAAAAATACTAAAATTTGTATGCATCAAATTTCAAAGGTATAAGAAACTACAGGATTGTTAAGAGGAACGAATATGGCAATAGAATAAGATGGGCTCGTGCCACAGCACCGAACAGACCGATCCAGAACCCGCTTTAGCGACGACAACTTCATTGCTCGCAGTGTCTGAGGAGCATAATCCTCAAGAAGCTTCTGTAGTAACTACGTCTGTAGTTGCGCCTGTACCAGCTCCGATTGCGGTGGATCCACGCCCTGTGTCTAGACCGACAGAAGCCGATCCGAACGTGCCTTTTGGCGATTTTAAAGAGGGCGAACGCAATGTAGTCGAAACAATTCTTGAATCCAAGATTAATCTACGCATGGCAGCGATTAACTTTAAAGAATTGAAGCTACAAAAGGTGATTGGAAAAGGAGCGTTTGGTGAAGTGATTAAGGGAACGTATCATGGTACACCGGTCGTCGTCAAACGCATGGTCCGACAAAATATTGATCCTGAAAATGTAAGAATGTTTGCTGAAGAAATTCAATTGATGATGAACCTACGACATCCTAATATTGTTCAGGTAAAAGTGTGCTGGATTGTGGTAAGATGATAATGGATTGCGTAGTTTATTGGGGCAAGCTGGAACTCATATTCGAACATGTACGTCCTCATTGTCGTCTTGAAGAGTATCTTAGCATATGTGTAGTTGCTTTGTCACCGAGTTCTTGGATCGTGGGGATCTTTATTCTGTACTTAAGAATCCACGAATTCAATTATCATGGCATCATCCATTGTGGGGCATGACAATTGATATTTCACGAGGCATGGCGTATTTGCATAGCATGGATCCACCAATAATTCATCGAGATCTCAAGAGTATGAATATCCTTGTCAGGTGGATATGATGGATCATATTGAGTATTTACAGTATGCATGTAGCTCATCGTTTGGAGCCAAGATTTCTGACTTTGGATTAAGTCGTGAAAAAGCGATGGATGACACAATGAGTGTGACAGGAACACCAT
>JNBS01003091.1:0-11118 GCA_002081575.1 Thraustotheca clavata
TGCTTTTTGTGCTTTATCTTGACCCCTTCGTGAAATGAGAAAGCTTAAGAATAAACTTCCAACAAGAACTGAAAATACTATCGTTGCTACTGTTCCACCTGAACCACCTGTAGTTGTAGATGTTGGAGTCGATGTGATGGATGTATTGGTAAAAATCACACTGCACAAACTAGCAACAGCACCGATTTCATTAACAACAACCTGCTTAGCACACTGAGCATCAAAGAAATAGTCAAATGTATTTGTTGCACAAGAGGTTTTGAGATATTTATCACCAACAAATACACAAACTTGATCCAATGCAACTTCAGTCATGTAAGTTCGCGCAATAGTCATGTAAGTTTGATTGAAAATAAATTCATTGGTGTGAATAGTTTTATTGTAAATAAGTCCCGAATGACATGTTGGTGACAGAGAGGTTTGAGGCAATGGTACATTATAAGGAATGCCTCCAGTACCAACGTTCAATGCATATACAACAGAACCTGTGCAGTTAGTATTTGAAGTTGTTTGCCCAACGAGCGTTGATGTCAGAGGCCACATAACAGGATTAGGAACAGCACATGAAAAGCCCACTGATGATGCCTGAAGTTCCATAACTTGAGTGCAATTTTTGTCAGTGTAATAAGCAAAATCTGATGATTTGCATGAAGTTTTGACATATATATCGTTGGCTGGTGAAATTGGCAAACAAACATTGTCAATAACTTCTTCCGTTGATCCTACGTCTGGAATTGTAATCGTAGCATAAAGATTATCGGGTAAATATTGGCTGGCGAGAGGATTAACTCTGCCACTAAACCCACTTTTGCATGTAGACAAAGTACTACCATCAGGCATAGTTGAGATGAGGTTAGTGTATAATACACTGCCAGTGCAGTCATTATTTTGATAGAGAACCACTGCTTTATCAACGCTTGAAGAACCGCCCATTTGATTGAGAAATGACACTCTACCTAATAAATATAGCACCAAATTGGTTTCAACCGAAAATGGTATGTAGATGACTCATTTTTCGATATTGATCATTGTCCACAGTTCATTCTTCATGTCTGTAAATATTTAAACTCTAGTATATGTTCTAGAAAGTTGATTATTTGCTGGATTCATAGCAATGTAGAACAATGTTTAGTAGCAGTAATACTTGATTTCGTAATCGATCCTTGTGTTGAAATTGACCAAATGGATGACAAACGCATCAAAGTCCAAACTTGATCTTGATGTTGGAATGTGATCCATTATGTTTGTACTCACCCATAGATTTGTTGCATTCCGAATCTGTGGGACTTTGTAGTAAACTAATTTCTGCTAAGAGCGGGCAATCTATGATTATAAAGAGGAGTTTAATGCGTAAATTTGCCACTGTATGAAAGAACAATCAAATTTTGATGTGTTTCAAATCCTCCCACTGTAGCTTTCTCATAACTTTACTATGAAATATCTCCCAAAGAGTAAAATAAAAAAAGAAAAGCATCAATTGATGCAAACGCGAGTAGATTATGAAGTCGATTTTTTGTAATTTGTGGTAAAGTACAAAATAAAATTGGCATTAATTTTTGAAGTAATATCTATACCCAGAAATGACAAATGGCCCAGCGACAACAAATTTTAAACCATTGTTTACGATGAATCTGAATTCAATATTTTGAATAGACATCTATACGAAGGGAATACGAATGCTTGATTTACGTCAGAATATACGTATGTGTTTTGAGGTGTGCGGTAATTCATAATTGGACAAAGAAATTTCAAAAAAGATTCACGATTTTGTTTGATCAGATGATGTTAAAATTCAATATCAAATCATTGATAGCTCTGCTGCTGTTTATACTTGAAAAATGTAAATATGATTGTGGATACTCTGTGTTGGAACAAATTAAAACTAATGAAAAACTTGGAAATCACCATTGCTTTAAATTCATGAGCTTCAACCCATATTCGAGCAAACACGATCTAATGTTGCACTATTTGTTTCCCAATTGATAATCCTATCTGTTCACACATGAATAAATCCATTACCTTCGTAGAGTCTTTTCTTCTCAGATTTATCACTAATCTCGCATTATCCATAAATCTAGTCGCTTGTTGCTACGTAGAAAGAATTTTACTATGATTGAAATCTATCAATCTGGTTGACTAACCCTCTTCCTGATGGTACAATGTCGCAATCATCCGCATTAAGCAGCAGACACAAATGAAATCCATCATTAAGTGCATGATCACTAAACATAACTGACTTGAGAAGCATGTTTAGTATGACATTATGACAAAAAAATGCCACCATTTAGACAGAAGAATTTAAGCTACAAATATTCTTGTCTGTCAAATAAATCATTGCATATGAAAATCAGGAGTACTGCATCTTTGAGCAATTCTTGAGCGTACCGCATGTCACCCTGATGATAATCAGACTACCACCAAGCAGTCCCGTCCCATGACCAACTTAAAAACACTAAAAGAATGTGTTTAGTAGGTCTCATGGTCCAAGAGCTCCCTGCCATCTCAAATCAAGTAGTTTTTTGACGAAGGTTGATATACGCGAGACTCGACAGTCTTTTCTCAAAATTACTTCATCACATAATGCTACCTTACAGACGAGGTACTGCTGAAAATTAGCTGTTAAAAATATTCAATTTGGTTGCCAATATCTTTTTTCTATCGTCATTTTGCTTGGGGACCTGCATTTGCATAGAAATCAAGAGGATTTGCAGATATGCCCAAAAAGGTAAATTCTCATGGTTAAAGTCCAATAGCTTGTAACACTCAAGTTGACGATACGCAGCTACAGTAGTCTGTGTCATTTGGGCAATTTATCAAAGAGTTTACGTCCTGAGTTGCCCGTAATACTGATAAAATGCGCGTTTTTTCACCATCATAAGTTAAAAGAGAATAGCAAACAAGTCATTGAGACACAACGGTAGCTTGCGGGATTGTTTGAGTTTTGCGTTGGACAAGGACGTCATATTTGTTGGTAATGAACTCGACAACTTCCTAGCATTAGGCGAGTTTCCAGATGGCTTCAATGGCAATTGCATTAATTATTTCATTTGTTTATTTTCTTGATAATGGCTGGAAGTGATTCAAGGCATCAACGTCGTCGTACAAGAGATCGAGAAGCAAAGCGAATCGCAAGAGAAAAATATATTCATGAATACGATCAACTCGTAGAAATGGCTAATCAACTAACACTACAGTACTACTCAATTCGCGGTACTAAACTCCCATGGAAAGAAGTCATGGAAGCTTTACGCCTTGGTGCAGAAGATAGCATTGAAGAAAACAAAGAGTTGCGAGAAAAAATTGAGCATTATTGCACTCTTGCAAAGCAGCTTCACCACTGGATCAATCAAATGGAAAAAATTAATGTACTTATTAACTACTTTAATCGGTATCTCATGTGGTAACTTAGAGGCCTCTTCCATCCTCTACAGAAACTATGTGGCAAAATGCTTATTTGTCAAAAGACCCACAAATTCGTAATATTGGATACGATTGGATTGCTAAGCAAATGCACTATGCAGCTATTGCTCGTATTGATCCAAGTAATTTTCCATTTACAAAAGAAGACTCGATCAAGGCCGAGTGCAGCCCCAGAGGAAGAAAACTTACTATTCAAAGAATTGTACCTGGTAATGCTGTGGAAGCAGCAACTGCTCTTTGGATTGTCAATCGTGCCTCCCCTGAGTGCGAACACTATCCTACTTCAATACTCAATAGCAATGTTCAGGTATTCCGACTGAGTGATCTGATCTTATCATATTGAGTAGTCAATTTATCATCAAATCGATGAGAATGACGAATTGAGCTATGTTACAGAGTCCTATCAAAATTGTGTTGCAAATATTTTTCATCGTCGTTTTACTGAGCCAGACCGAATCTTAATTGCTTATCGAACTATACGTGAAGATGAGTTATACTCCAGTCAAAATATCTCGGTTGGTGTACAAGAGTGGTATGCAATATTGTTGAATATCTGATGTATAATTTTTTGAAAATAGGAACGAAGTAAGACAGATTTCAAACACTCATAGTGTAATACGAACGATATCAATTACAGAGCACTACGATCCATACGAAAGTATGACAGATTTAATGCAAAATCGATATCCAGAGTTGTATGCCAAGTCAATTGCTGAGCTTCCTCAAAACAACTCAATTGAAGATCACCTGTACCGTGTGATGCAAGTAACTGGTCATGCCATCGCCAAGACATATTTCACACTCTTGGATGAAACTTTGGGAAATATCAAACAGTGTAACTCTTGTCAAGACTAATATACAAATAATTATTCTAAAAACACATACCATATTGTTTGTCAAGCTTGACGACCCTAACCCACGATTTACATATTGTTTTAACAACTTGCTATTTATTAGTAATTGCTACCTTCATACGTGGTACACCTTGATCCATAAAATAATTGCTAATTTGAATTAATACTATGTAGTAATATTTAAGTGGGTAAATAATGTTTTAAATTGCAAAAATTATGCGAAGTGGCATAAATAACCACAGATGATTAGTATCAAACATTTAAACCTAACGATGTGGATGCAGTAATACCCATCCATTCAACTTCTAGTGTTTGGCTTACCCTGTACACGGAACAATATAACTCATATCTGACCCACGTATTATATTAACAGTCGTGTCATAGATGGGAAATTCTATGATCAAGAGATGTACGATGATGAGCTGTCCATTCTATGACACTGATAAATCCCACACCACAACGAAAAAAAAATGTTAATTAATTAATTAATGATGATAAAATTGTATGACGCAATTGAGATAACACATTAATGCCTACTAACTTGACTAACTGATCATTAATTTTGGCAACATAATCCAATTTTTATGAAATTTGTGATTTTCATATCCAAAACTTGGATAGAATAACATCGACATTTCAATTTGTCTTGTGGACTAGAGGGATCGAAAACTTTTATTTGTCCACGTCTCAACGATACCCAACACATTCTGAACTTGAAAATTGCCCATTTTACGTCAAGGAAATAAAGAATAAAATTGAAAAACAAGTCGTTCGAATAATATCAGGTCTATCGCTCGAAAATCGGTTTAATTATCGCGATAATTGCACTATGCCATATCCAGATTAGCTCCAGGCATTGATATTAGTAATATTGATCACTCTTCATCGTAGCATGAAACCCATAGGACAGTCCATTTCTTATTAATTGATAATCTGAGAAGCAATAAAGGTGAATTCTTCGTGACGGTGAAATCTTTGTATTCCGCTGAAAGTACTCCGCTCGATTACTCGTATTTTACCTTTTAATGATTACTATGTAATAAACGAGTCATCTCGAAGAATAGTTGACTACTTTTGCTTGCTTTTGAACACTATACTGTACAACCAAACTTCACCTTGCTACTCAACGTCTAGGTATGCGAATCGCGATGTCTCAACCACATCTACCTATATTAAACGCAGAATGAAGTAGATGTATACCCAAAACATTGCTAATGGCATCTTTGTCGATGAAAGCATTTCATTTGCACTTGCACCAGATCCATCCTACTTTTTTGGAAGATTCTACTCATGATAAACTATATCAACGTTGAACAATATCGGAAAGTTAGGAGTGATTTGTCTTATCCATAGATTAGTATCATCGATAGAAAATCATGCTGTCAATCTGACACGCGCAGAGACAAGATTGGGTTATGAGTTTTAGTGCTTCGAAGTGCTGAATTAGTTAAAGACGAGGTAACGTGGATGATTTACCATGTTGATGGTCGGGTGCCACTTGACATGTAATTTCGTAGCAATAGTAAAACAAAGTTGGAGTGGTTAATATACACAGACCTCTTCATTATCTTGTTTTGTATAGCTCAGTTGGGTTCGTGACAGTTGTGGTGTATGGGTAACAAGTTGATGAGTCACATAGGTAATCCTTTGGGTCAATCTTCTTGTCCGCATGAATCGAGTTGTATTTTTCAATTTGAAATGAGTACCGACAATGCACTTGTACGTCAGCAACAAAAAAGAGAGCGAGATCGCATTCAAAAACAGCAAGAACGGGAAAAGTATTTAGCCGAACGTGAAAAATTGTTGGCATGTGTAAAAGCTTTAACCAAAGAATACTACAAAATCCGTGACACTTTGCTACCATGGAAAGATATAGCTACAAGTTTACAAGAAGAGACTCAAGTCAGTCTTGAAGACAACAAGAGATTGCTGTGGGAATGTGCGTATTATAGACAGCTTACAACCCGATTGGAAAACTGGGTTCATCAAGCTACGACGACAAATGTTCAGGTATTGTACATCATCATCATTCTGAAATACTCAAATAATTTATTAGCCTTTAAACCAAAGCTCGATATATTTACCAATTGACCCTGATATTCGCCAAGTCGGGTATGACTGGATTACTTTACAAATGCAAGCTACTGCTGAGGTCGAATTAGACCCAAAGCGATTTCCTTTTACTCATGAAGATTTTGTCAAAGTTGATTGGGGACTTTCTGGTGGAAAACTAATTTCGCAAAAAGTAGTCACTGGAACTCTTGAGGAAACTGTGAAGGCACTTTGGCTTATAATTGATGCTTCACCAGATCAAAGACCTCGACACTTTCAAAGCTTAACAGAGGTATTTTTTTTCATATTATCATAAATAACTAAATTCATCGAGTTAGTGGCTAGATATTGGAGTAAGCGACGGTTCTATTGTATCGTACGTGCGATCAACAATCCACAGTCAAATGCACAATCTGATCCACAGAAGATTTGATGACATGAACCGAACGGTAATTGTAAGTCGAACGATTCACAATGACGACTTACATCCAATACCCGATCAAACAGTGTCTCACAGCATACAAGAATGGTCTGAAATGCGTGGTTATATCCATGATTTAAATGTGATCACATTAGGAACGAAGTGCGTCCTATTGAATTTAATCGATGTCTCGTTCGCACAGTGACGATTGACGAGCCAAACCCATCGTTTCAAAGCTATCGCGACTATGCTATTTACCTAAATATCGATCCACCACTACAACAAGATGAAGCTCACTATCAGCACTCACTTATTGCGAGGGGCTCTTTGATTGAGCGGCAGTACTTTAACTTGTTGGATTCTGCTGTAGCATACGTACAAGAAGCTCTCAACGACGATGTCAAGCCCAAAGTCGGTGTACTTCAACAAAAAGCAGCTACTTTCTCAAAAACGAAGCTAGAAATTTTGTTGTCAAATTAAAAATTTTACCCTGATTAGGCTGTAGACGTAGGAATTCGCACGTTAATTAGAATCTCTCAACGAACGTGGGTGTAAATTCTAGCAGTGTGTCGTCAAATCTTGTAGAGCTACGTTAAAAGTACATAAATAGTTCATGATCACAAGCTTTTCGTACCATTTACAACTGATCAATTACATGGGTACCTCTTGCGCATACTTCATGTGGTTCGAGTCTTGGTATCAAGACTCATCATATGTCCAACAATAACGCTACATTGCGTTCACAGATTACGAACTTTTATCGTCAATCTCCACTTTTTATCCAAAATTCGGTTTTAGGCGATATTACATCTATTTACGTCTAATTGCAATTTTACCAGCACAAGGAATCTATTTACAACGTATACTGTAGTACATCAATTACCACCTCTAGGCACCACCAAACTCAACATAAATTCAACCAAGTGCCACAATCCGACAATATTGTGAATTGTTTGGCCCAAACTAATAAACTATACTGTAATTACAAGAATTACATAATATTATTTGTAATCGCTGTCTGCACATACACTACTTCTACATATTTACATAATGAGTAGGTGTATTATGTAATTTGGGTGCGAATGTACAGGTACAGAGAAAATTGACACTGGATTTCTACTAAAGTGATCCGGTATTTACTGCGTTGTTCGTCAACGTCGGACATACGGCTAAATTTAGCAATCATGTTTATTAATGATTCAACTACGTATAAAATTTTACTAAATCAAGAAAGTTTTACTAAACCAAGTACCATGCCAAGTGACAAGTTCCAGCGTTTTCTGTCTGCTCGACAACTCGTGGTAAACTCAGCAACAGGCTCTACTTCCATTCGTGGAGTATTAAGTTCTCAACACTTGACACTTCGAGCCTACAAAGCACGCAATGGTGTACCTTCCTTGTGGAAAGAAATGAGTAGGACTGGAACTTCCGAATGTATTGAAAAGGCGCGTAAGGTATTGATCACATATCTCTCCTGTCATTTCATAGTATTAGATTTTATCTCTTGGCGATGATATATATGATGAATTAATGAAAGATGCTTCTCTAGAACAACCTATTGCAATTCACAAAGAATATTGTGATGTTGATCATGTATACACTCAAGCAACTCGAGCTCAACACTTGGTCTTTGACATTGACAAACATACTTTTGATCATGTTCTCTCTAATCGACGTAATTTCCACAACAATATTGAATCTTTCAAACGAATAATCCAACTCCAAGCATCATCACCAACTCCATAATCTCTTTTATGAAGTGAATAGAAATTTGTATACTACAGTCAAGTAGTTCATAATCGCTTTGAGATGAAATACAAATCTGTATACAAACTCATTATCTATCTATCTGATGAAATGAATAATAAACTTTAGGCTAGCTCCATAAACATTTGCATAAACTGAAAACATTCAAATCATCCTTTGTACAGTACTTGAAACTTTATCATAGCAGCAAGCATTAGAGACAGTGATTAAAGAAGAGCTTTTGGATGAATTAAAAAGAGACGCCGACGGTGTCGCTACCTCTGCCACCACATGGTCTCATATTAGACAGGAGTCAGCCAGTCACTTAGATAGTCTTGTATACGTACAATGAACTCTTTGGGGTATGATGCATCCTTAGCATTATCTCCAATGCCCAACTTGTCTTTGGACGATTTGCTACCGACAATGTCAAGCCCAAGAAGTATGAACTCTGATCTATTTCAATTTCCAATGTCCAATTCTACCAACATGCCACCAAGTCCTCTTGAAGGTCAACGTTTAGATTTACTTGTGATCAAAGAAAATGGCATTCTTGGTTTTGGTGTAGTGCCACGACCTGGTGGTGGTGGCGTTCAAGTATCTACTTTACATCCGAATTCAAGTGCTGACCGAGCAGGCTTACGAATAAATGATTGTCTAGTCCTCTTTAACAATGAAGATGTCGCCTCAATGCATCTAAATAATGTGGTGGAAAGATTAAAAAGTGTACGCCCTGGTGAAGCTATTACTCTTGGAGTATATCGACCAGCACACCACCCCAAGCCTATAATAAATTTACCAGTAGCTAAAAAACCTCGAGTACAATTTACTGAAGCTGCAATGAAAAAACAAATCGATACACTCACTAAAGTCTTGGCTGTGGCTGAAGCTGAGAAAGCTAAACTTAATGAACGTAATGCTACATTGCGAAAACGTACCCAGGATATGATTATTCAATCGGATGAAAAATTGCTTGGAATCAAAAAAGAGTTTGAATTGAAAATTACGCAGTTGACTCAAGAAAAAGAAAAACTTGCAAGAAATTTAGCAGCTTTATTAGCACAAGAAAGAATTCAAAATCGCACGGTATTAGATATGAATGGAAACAATGAAATTAAAGGACAACTTGAATTCTGCAAAGCTCAATTAAATGAAATGATTGAAGCAGAACGCAAGCGAAAAGATGCTCGAAGGCAGAGCATTGCATTGCAAAACAAATTAATAAGTATGCAAATGATCTCTAAACTTCAGAATTTATGATTTGGTAGATAAACATGTCGTACAAATGGAAAAACAAATTATTCAGGCTGTGAAGACTGCATTGGAATCGATTTCAAAGGATCGAAAAGAGTCGAAATCAAATGCCTATGGTATTAACCCTTTGTCATTGGCATCTACTTTTTCCATATCATTGGAATTATGTCGACCTGCTGCTGTTCAGCATCTCTTTGGGTCAAATATCACTTTTGATGTCAATGGTTTTCCTATGGTTTCTTCAATTAACATGACTTGGTCAAATGATCGTGTGCAAGCTGTAATTGACGCCATGAAAATGAAAATTTATATGTGAATAATAGGTATTTGGCAAGCAACTTAAATACGAAGAGCGAGCAGGGGTTGAAATCGTAGCAACAGGACCAGTGGTAATTTTCAATATCATTTGAACGTATAAAGATTTACTATTTTGTAGGAAGTCAACTACGATCCTTCAACCGAACTCCTTGAAATGAAGTGGAAATGGTCGGAGCAAAGTTTAATTCGTAAAATTGGCAGGTCGATACGTCTTGCATAAACTTTCTTTTAACTATCTATTACGATAACTAGACTCTGTTACCCATACTCGGCAATAATATAAGTACTTAATCACGATGCTTCTTCTTTACTCGCACGTGTCAGCTCATGGCAAACATACTCTAATTTTCCACAAATTTCATGCATGTTAACTTCAGTCAAGCGAACCCAAGCTTCAAAGTCCTTTAGATCGTCCAATTGAGCTCTCAATCGTTTATGTTCTGCCTTCCAACGTATCGTCTTTTGATGTAGTTGGATGGCACATTTGGCAGTAGCAATACATTCATCTTGAATTTGCTGCTGAACGGCAATGACAGGATCAATGGCAGCATCCACCTGACGTCCCAAGTGCTGTTCTACTAGTAGCATACTAGTTTGCAGTCCCTTTTGGGCTTCAGTACGTTGTTTCTGCTGAGCAGCAAGGAGTCCATCGGCCTCGGTGGCAAATTGACGAAGCATGTCAATATAAAAGTCAAATGACTTAATGAACGCAACTTTACGCTAGACGTTTGCAACTTGTAATATAAATTTAACACAGAAAGTTGCGTGTATTTAGATTAGTAACTACTATGGGATCAACGGTCATCCGAGTTCGATGCCTTCGTTTTTACATCGCATTACATGCTGGTTATGCTAAATATCGTCGAGATACTGCAAATAAATCCCTTGAAAGCTATGGCTTTGAGCTTCGCCATATTGAGTTTGAAGAGCAATTGGAAAATATGTATTTGTTACTTGTATTTGCACCTTTGGCTGGTGATGAAGTTTTGGCAAATGTACAAGCAAGTTTGATTGAAATTATGAACCATTTAAATCTTCATTTCTTTTCAAGTA
>JNBS01003103.1:0-10191 GCA_002081575.1 Thraustotheca clavata
ATCAAAAATGGAAAGCTAGTGCTCCAGGCTCAACAACAATTGAGCATGCTACTCACAAAGGCCAATGTTTGGATGGTGATCCAACTTATCCTGACCACCATTTGCAAATGTGGGAATGCGGTACTAACAATCCAAATCAATTATGGGCCATTTCCAATTTTGCTGATTCGTTGTATGGTAATATTGGTGGACCATCACTACAGACTCCTATTTGAAAATAAGCCTGTTGAATCGAAATATAATAAAAATGTCACGATACAATATTTGTTCAATATAAAACTAGCTAATTAGCTTTTTTGCGATGGATGTTTGGATTGGAGCTATGTTTTGAGCAGCATTTAAAACTTGTTGATCTGATGCTAATTCGACGAGGAGGTTTATCAAATCCATCTCTCTTGTTGAATATTCAATCAGAGTGACTTCTTGTTCCTACATAGATTTAGATACATCAATTTATATCAAGTACATGAAGTCGCTGAATGAGTTTATTCATGGTTGGGACTAATTGTGGTAAAGCTCTTTTAACAGCAGCGAGTAATTTACGTAAAGTTTCGTCCAAAACTATAGGCTCACCACGTTTGGGCAGTTTAAATCGTCGTTGATCTTGAGATAAGAGATCAGCTCCATGCTTCTTTACAAAAGAATCCAACATATCTGCTTTACGTTGCTCCTAATCAATGAAATTAGATACATAGAGGTATGGTTAGTACATTCTTAATACTTGCCAAGTACATCTTAACAGCAATCAATTCTTCAGTAGCCTTTTCATTTTCTTGGAGAAGTAGAGATTGTTGTTGTTGCAATTCCGAACTCTTTTGCTGTTGTTGATCAACCTGAGCACTAAGTCGGGCTTCACCAAGTCGTGCTTCTAAAAGCATATCCTCTTTGGTTGAGACTAATCTATGCAAAAGTTATTGAAATTCTAGCTAAATCTGTACTTTGAAAGTTTGTCAATCTTTCTTGATGAATCATCGATAATTCGCTTGGAGGATAAGAAATGTCTACTCGATAATAATAATTAAGCATAATTGTACTAATACCTTTCTTTCTTGCGGAAATTGAGTATCTCTTCGTGTAAAGCAACGTTTTCTTTCACAACTTCGCGATATCGATTGCGCAGGTCAACATTAGCATTTTGAGATAACTACAGACAATATGAAATAGGTATTGCGAAGAGTGTTACTTTGATTTCCAGTTCAAGGTTTCTAGCCCGTAATTCTTCGACTTCCTTAAGTAAGCCACTCATTTCGGCGTCGTACTAATAAGATTATCAGTTTATTCTCGGTAATCTAGATACTTTGTCAAACAAAGACTGTATGCCTGAGGATTGTTCCAGTATCCGAACTTTGCTTCTCAGCTCAACGTTAGCCAATTTTAAGTCTTGAGTCTACAAAAATGATAGAATCATATAATAACAATCCGAAATACCTGAACATCAAAATTTGTTTGCATTTCTGAAAGTTGAAAATGGGTGTCATCAACTTTATGTTGAAGTTGTTCATTGTAATGTGTCTGGTCTTTTAGGATCCGAAGTAGCTGATCATAATTTGACCGTAATAGCAAAGCTTCAGTTTTTTGCACAGTTAAGGCACTTTTAGAGTCCAAACCTAACATCTAATAAGTAAAGGCACTTCAGTACGCCAACCTTCGACGTCTGGAGCTGGTGGCGCCATAGATGGCAAATGAGCTTCATACAATATCTCTTCGAATCGATCTAAATCGGTACATAAACAAATTCTAAAACTGGGGCACACTAACTAGCTCCTTCTCGTATTGGTGTCAGTGGTGTCTCTGGGATAGGTGTGACCACCATATTTTCTTTTAATGGACTTTTTGTGCTAATACTCTTTGTTGATACTCTGCGATCAATCGTGTTTTGAAAAGGCTCCTGAAAATGAATTGTCGCCGCCTGATACAGTACATTTGGTTATGTCACTAAAGATAAAACTTACCATAACTTTTGGTGGTAATGGTGATGGCGGTCGATTTGTAGGTGATGATGCTTCGAGTTGACTGAGAATTTGACTTTTACGGTGAGTGAACTTGTCAAGCCAATCCAACGCAGTACTCGAACCTGATGGCTCAGATTGACTTCGCTGCTCACCAAATAGTCTCTGGCTCAGAGTGGACTTTGGTCTATGTGCAATATTTAGTAGGTAGTATTGAGATTGTCACAATACGTAGCAGTTGGAACATACTGGTGGAATTCCAGCAACTCAGGCTCTATGTTTGTAAGTTTGACACATGCAGAGGTTATAAGGCGAACACCCGACATAATCCAAAGCCAATCGAGGTTTTCTTGGACAGAATGACGAGGTACAAATCCAAGTAAATATGTCTTGGAATTCCCAGCTAAAAGTGGTGCTACAAATTGTGTCAAAACGCAAGATCGTGGGGTTGTCTCAACAGCTAAAGCAGGCTCATCGTATTCATTTTTTGTTGTTTCAAAGCCCACCAAGTCGTCAAACAAGCTTAAAAACTCCATTTGCTCTGGTGGTGAAAGTGTATGACCGAGATCACAATAATGTAATAGACTAAGCTCCTTTTGTTCTTTGTTATAAATTGCCAAACGTATAAACACATGGGTATTTGCATCAATTGTTTGTTTGGCATTTGCAGCAAATGAGGCATGGAGTAATGCTAATGCTTGATTAAAAGCACTAATTTCCATTGTAATGAACTGTACGGATTCTGATGGCTCTGGACAAGCCGTAGGTTTAGCTAATGGTAGTAAATGATCAACCACATCCGTCCCTGAAATACTCCAGCAACTCAATCCCAACGAATATTCATCCATTGTAATCTAAAAGTGAAGTTAAACCAACCTTATCAGTAGGATTGTAACCTGTTGAAATAGCTGAAAGAAAATACCACCAATTTGCCCATATGCAGCTAAAGCTTGCTCAAGTGACCTGATAATATCGGGGTCAATATCACAAGCCCCCAATGATAGTGAACGCTTAGCTTCTGCTTTCCCATAACATAATACACTAGTGTTAAATCCTTCTCGAACAACTTGTTCAATTGGAGATACAATTGTCGTAAAAAGATCAATGGAGCTAAATCCATGAGGCAACACCCGTGTAAATGCCAATTCATGTGGAATCGATGAGTTTCCAGTCGTAATTGATGTATCAAGTACTCGAGCTAGTGATGGTGGTGAAGCTTCTAGTGTTGTTGGTAAATGGTTTTTAGCATCCAAACAAATACAGCAATAGCTGCCCATTTTACTCATAAGAACCCCATCAGACATGGTTGATTGTGACGGTTTAAACTGAAATCCTTGGATACAGAAAAGTACTCGTGTTTCCATATATCAATAGCACAGGATAGTTAATCAAATATGTTTGGATCATTGTGTTATATATTACACCACATTAATGCTTGAAATTAAGATCATACTTCAGAATTCTTTGTGAAATATTTAAAATTGAGTGAATTGATGCGACTTTGAAGTACAAAAATCGCAGTTGGTAATTGTAAAATGATTCGATGATACAAAAGTGAATTTACTCAGACACTGTTTGTACAATGCAAATAATCTTGAATGAAATTATTTCATCCACTGTAGGAACTGATACTAACAACTGTGAAATGCTATTCCATTCTCTGTAAACATGAATTTATGACTTTAAAATCAAATCGGCTGAAGGGTCTAAAAACAAGGACACCAGATGTAGCGTAGAGGAAAAGTGGAAAAATAAGTTTGAGCATGTCGAAATTTTGATATCGTTAGTAGTTTGCCATAAATGACGACTTAATTGCTATGCACGCGGTGATGCAGTTAAGTGTTCTCGATGAACGTGAGCGGCAGTTGAATTACATGAAAACGAGTCAACAACATGTCATGGATATCTCCAGATGGCACTTTCGTACGTCGCAACCAGGGTGAAGAAAGAAAACCCAGCCCCAGATATAATGATATTTAGTAAAATTATATATTGCAGTTGAATCCAAAAATTGTAGATCAGATTATTCATTTCATTTTAAGATTTGTGCACCACAATTTTGTGCAAGTAGCATTGCATCCCTCTGATCTATGCGTCATTTCGATATCACACCTATAATGAACAGGACTATGAAGCTTGCACTATCAAAAAAACTCAATCGCAAACGCCAAATAGCTTTACGCGATGCTTATTTACGGATGCGTGTATACCTGGAAGAATATATTGATGAACTTGAAATGCATGTTATTAAACGACGCATGGTGCAAATGGTATCATGGAGAGAAATTGCTGATGAATTACGTTTACTTGCTGATGCTGCTTGTGCTGAAAACCAATATTTACGTCTTCAAATCCAACAAGTACAAAGAATGCGTGACGAGCTTGAAATAAAGATAAATATTGCGCGGTCTTCAAGAAAAATATGATTTAACAGTATGTCTAATTGTCAAAATTACCACAAAAGAAAACATAATTCGATTCCGTTTAAAAGGACTAACATAAGGGATAAAAAATAACATTAACTTCGTACAAGGATACAAGAGAAAAAAGTTTTTATTGTGCACATATTAATGCTACAATGCTTTAGACTTTTAAGTCAAATTTCATTTCACAGTATTATGTATGATACGCCTATCACCACTAGTCCATTATTTCATGAAACGTTTATGCCTCATAATGTGATTTTCTTGATCACAATCGATAAAGGGAAGTGCCAATCTTTCAACTTTCTTTATACCAAAATATATTCCCAGAAATCCTGGAGATGTGGTGAAAAATAATACTTGGATATACTACCATTTTAACGTTGTTTTACTACATGAGAATGTTTGACATACTAGGTAATGATTACAATTGCTAATATTGCAAAAAGCTAAAGATTGACAAGTTTGGGATTCAATACAGTAATCCTCAAATACATCACCTGACGTGCTCGCATAGTGCACTCTGAAGGCTGATCCATTTCTATGTATCCAGTAGCCGTCAACTTGTAAGCTCATAAATTTCAGTATATAAAATCGCGTAATACTTTCTGTCCGATGATGAATTATAACGTTATTGATTTGTTAGGTGAATGGTGGTTTCGATTAGCATTTACAAGTACTTGCCTTCTTTTGGGAATAATACTACGTTCGATATATTGTTGCATGCCCAGATCTGAGAACTCGCACGATCTAGCATTAAATTGCACAAGTAACTACTGTATTACGGAGCATATCATGATGAGAAAGCATGAATACCAAGCATATTGTCGGTTTTTAAGCTCTGCAAGGCAAAGTGCAATCCCCGCATACTTGCGTCCTCATCATTGGAAATAAAAGATATACTGTTGACATTGATGTAGAAGCACTTGCCATGCGAAGGTACTCTTTGCATTAAGTGGGATAAACCTTCTTATATTCATTTTACATGCACTGTTTGTCTGCTGAGGTTTTTGAGTATGTATTTATGACAAGAATATACAGTATCATTTGGATATGCTTGAAGAAGTGACAACTCCACTTCATAATTGCATATGTGCACTAATACTGGTACCCGACTGATTTTGGTTGTACGAATTCTTTTTATCTGGAGTATGTAGGACAGAGTTTTATTTTCCCCTTCAGGTGTTGGCAGTGATATATCGATTAATTTAGGAGCTTCAAAATGGAAGTATGCACCATGTGGGCAAATGAGAGTTTACTTTACAATATTAAGCAAGCTGTGTTGACTCAAGATACCTATAATGAAATCGATACTATTTACAACGTAGTATACCCAGTTCTCAATACCTCGCTTTAATTTATGTGTGCATATCATTTACATATAGTGACACTATGAGTAATTAATAAAGATTCCAATGCAATTAATACTTTAAAAGAACTACTTCAAAACAGGAAACATCCGTGTTTACTTTCCACACTCTTTTGTGCGTTTTGTTTTGAACTTTTGTCATCATATGTTTGTGAACACATGGTATATTTTACTGATCACATCACAGTGATACTATTAACTTTGTCAAACATCAAAACATATTTGCAGCAAGAGATGAGTTTGACAATACAATATTTTCATAAGCATGCGACAAGGTACAAACGACATCGTATTTATAGCTCTTCATTCATCTAAGTAATGGTAGAAATATCTTTTAGTTGTTGTTGCTCAACGGCGTGGTATGAAATGCTTCATTTCAATTCAGGACCAAGTTACCACAACCATGGTTTTTGTCTTCATGAACATTTTTGCTACATTCTGACCAGTTTTAGCTACCGTTCAGGCTTATCTACTATGTTGTTTTTATGTGTTGAAGATAACCGTTGCTCGTCCCGAGTTTGATAAACAAATGCCATACTAGTACCTTGTAGTGGATGGTGTGCCTACTAATCTCTAGCAAATTCTCCTGACTAGTTACGATATTTTCATGGAAATGAATCTTTTCCCTTCACTCAAAACTTCAGTTCTTGTCCTTAGCGATTCGATAAGTTTTGAATCAATCCCACAACTAGCCATTAGAATCTGGGGCCTTAAATACCAGAGCAAATGATTCGCGTATGCAGAGTAAGATATAATCTCTTCTAATGGAAATCAAAAAAATTAAAGAAATGGAGAAAAGGATCGTCAGTCTGCCAGCTCTAGTCCCATTTGTATCGATTACAAGATTGTATTTTTACGTAAAAATCTCATAACAATCAATTCTAAATTCCCCGGGTGATCCTTTTTTAATATTAAACAACGTATTTCTGAGAATTCGCGACATAGAGTAAACATATCGCACTGAGAACATTTGATTATTGAGCAAATTCTGGTGCAACATAGAGATTATACTTTTGCAATCCCCATGTACTTTCATTCATATTATGTCTGTGCATCCAACATCAAACAAGTGCTTCAAGCGCAAACTTCAGCGTCGGAATCGTGAAGTTTACCTCAAATTACGTTCAAATCTATTACAACGAGTGACCGATTTAGAGCATCATTTGGAAATCAGAGAACGCGTTGCAATGATTTCATGGAAAGATATAGCACAAGAATTGCAAATGGAGGTGGCTTCATTAACTGTTATGAATCAAACTTTACGAACTCAAGTTAAACAATATGCTACCATATTGGGAGCTCTCAGCTCAGTAATTGAAACTGAGTGCATTTCTGGTATAAATGAAGACCAAGTTGCATCACAATGCACTGCTGAGCTGATTGGTGTAATGTGCGAATATGCTACTGGTTTGGTAGATGTTCAATTAGCGTAATGTGAAGCTTAGTGTATGTCCTTATTTTGAGTAGTATATTGCCACATGAACTTGTTGAGCTAATTAATTGTATTGGAATTGATCAATCAAACATATATTGATGGTTTTGTCTAGCTCCACTATTATACAATAACACACTCCTAATGCATGAGTAGGGCTGGACGCTTGGTAGATGCCTGGGATGCAAGTGTGCGACGTTCCAAGCTTACTAGGGGCGAATTGAGTGCTTGCCGACGAGCATAAATGTATGCCCCAATAAGTGAAAAGAACGACCAAATGCTCCATGCAAGGCAAAAGCGAAAACCCAAACGATATACACATGCTTCATCACACTTGTCAAAATAATCACCAGAAACACCTTGTTTGGAAATAATGAAATCCATGTACACCCCTGTGAGGACAGGTGCAAGGGCATATCTACCACATATTTATAATCATGAAATAAATCAGAGAAATTACCCAAAAATGTTGAATACCATTACTGAGACTGAGGATGCCAATGAACGAAGTTGGACAGGTGAAGCAGAGATAAAAATGCCTGTACAGGCTGGGAGAATTGAGCCACCAAAGAAGAGCAGTAGCCAAAGACACATGGCTGTTGTATACACGTCCGGCAAGAACGTTGTAAGAATACCTAATAAGAAAGCAATCAGACCAAGACCGACGCAATAGCCCAAAGCTTTTGCCCGAGCAGCCAAGCCAATGTATCCGCCTAATCCATTATTTAATATAGTATAGTTAACTCATTATACCTGCTCGATCAATCAAGGCACCACCGAAAAAGACACCAAGAATCGGTCCAGTTCCAGCAACAAGAACGTATAAGCCATTGACAATGACGACACTTGTGTTGAAATTCTTTTGCAGGTAAATGGTGCACCAAAATTGCACCCCAGTGACAACAAAGTAGATGGCTGATAATCCAAGTACAATTAATGAAAAAATGGGCTTGGATAAGAGAATAACACAGCTCTGTAGGATTGTAATATCCTCTTCGATTTCATGCTCTTCTTCCTCATACTCTTCTCCATCATCCCTTAATGAATAATGACGAGAAAGTTGTTGGTTAAGACGTGGAGGTGGTGGTGGTGGATTTGTTTGTGGTTGTGATTGTTCAGGTACTTCGGCATCATCGGATTCATGGTCCACTTCAGGTACCGTACCATACTGTGTCTTGATATTACTTTGGCTTTGTTGCATTAAATCCCATTCCATTTGTTCAAAATACAAATCAATGTCATACGAGTCCATACGAAATCGAGGCGTCACATACGAAGCCCGAATCGAAGCTCTTTGAGCCGAGTTGAGTTCATCTTGGCCATTATTAAAAGAAAAACGCAATGATGGACGTTGTTCAAGTAGAATATGTGGATGATTACTTGGAGGTGGAATTGTTGCATCCAAAGGCAGCATAGTTGAGCACGAAGGTAAACTAGACGATGTAGATCCTGGTGTAGGCACAACAACAGGTACTTTGGATGCTTTTCGATGCTTTTTAGATTCCATTGCTTTAATTGAAATATGCTCACTAGGAACAAAAAACACTCCAAACATCAATGGCAGCACAAGAATAAATTGTACAACAAATGGCCATCTCCAACAAGCAAATCCACACGAGTCTTCATTAACCCAGTTGGATACTGAGCCAAAAAGGTAGCCAAACATGACACCTAGTGGTACACTGCCTTGCAAATATGACATCCATCCAGCAACTCGTTCTCTTGGGCTAAATGCATCAACCCAAAGTGGTGTATATACACAAAGAAAAGCTTGTGTAAACCCAATAAGAGCTCTTGCAAAAATGAGTAAATCTGCTGAATAAGGGTGTCCTGTTGGTGTCATGGCAAAGCCTAAAACACAAAGATTATTTAGCACAAGAGAGATCCCAAGGACCCATTTGGCATCATAATGCTGTAAACACACGCCACACAAGGGCGACGCAAGGCAAAGAGCTACATACACAACGCTACCAAGCCAGCCTTGTTCTTGTACACTCATATCAAAAGCTAAAGCAAACGAATCGAGCAAACATGGGATCGAGCCAGCCTCAAGGTACACCGTAATTTGAGCTAAAATCAGGTACTTGAAGACATACGAGGCTTCCTTGCGTAAAGCTGCTTTACGAGACGTTCGACGCCCAGAGATTGGAGCTGCAAGAAGAGGTTGACTAGCGGGCTCGGGGGTAGTCATGACACTTGTTGTGTGTCGCTCTTTTCCACCAGGCTCCATACACTTAAAGTCAAGTTGGACCAATCAGAATGCATCCAAGGTGAGAATTATTTTAAATCAGTACTCCGGAAACATTCCGGGTAATAATGATATTCATTGAAAATTACTTTTTCATTTAAAAATCATGCATGATAAAAAGTTGAAAGATTGATTATTGATATTGAATAAAGAAAGAATTGTTTTGCATTGTTATTACCGTTGGTATTTAGGAATAGAAATTAATGGGTTTTTTGTGTGTGATTGTGATTGAGAAGAATGTAAATGTGTCTGATTCATGTAATGTAGATTTTTGAGTAAGAGGAATATTAATTATTAGTTGGAATTTATTCAAGCTGTATTATCTACTTTAACATTTCGATGGATTGTTGGAATCATCTCAATTTGCCAAGGAGCCTATTTACAGTATCGTTGGTGATGATATACAATTATATGAATAACACGACTATTCATCGTGGCAAATATTTCTATTCATGCATACAGCTAGTTCATTTGCTGAATCAATTAACTTTGTTCTTATAGAATCAACCATATAAACCTAGTTGAGTTTAAAGGTTGATTAGATAAGTGGGGATGAAGCGAGTGTCTGATTTAGATGGTAAAGTGGTAGGTAGGCAAATCGGAATTTTTGGTGCAAGTGGAGAGGTCACCGATTGCGACGTTGGAATATGAGGATTCTGAAGTTGATTTTGAGGTTGTAAAAGATTTATGTTGCTGGAATAGATAAGGTTGATTATATGGTGGAAGTAAGTTGATATGGTGGAATTGTAGGT
Source organism: Thraustotheca clavata (assembly GCA_002081575.1). Taxonomy (NCBI): domain Eukaryota; phylum Oomycota; class Saprolegniomycetes; order Saprolegniales; family Achlyaceae; genus Thraustotheca; species Thraustotheca clavata. The sequence goes on from JNBS01003103.1 coordinate 10,174, forward strand.
GTGGGTGATGGAGTGCTA
>JNBS01003122.1:0-21505 GCA_002081575.1 Thraustotheca clavata
AAACCCCTAAACCCCTAAGCCTTGCCAATCACTTAATAAGATTCCCAATACGACAGCTATAAAATTATGATAAGATGCATTCGATTGAATACATGGCGTCTCCACTTTTCCAACAAATACAACAATAAACTATCAGCAATTAAGGCTCATCTGTACTTTGGTTTTGAGCTCACAGGCTCTAATTCTCGTAGTCGCCCAAGCATTCGATCATGGTTCTCTACATCCACCTAAAAAATTATCAACTAGTTAGGTCAGCTATTGTAGTAATGCTCCATAGAACGCTTCGGTTAAACAAACAGCATTTTTATACTTGACAATGTCGGATTCAGGGTTTTCAGTTGGCTATAGCATATATAATGAGTTTGCCTAAAAAGTGAGATTGTACATAAAGCAATGGAAATTAATGATAACATGAAGTACCATAGACAGAAAATTGAAAGCTTCACTGGAGCCGAAATATTGATCTTCTCCACTTGCTCCCATACCACAAAGTTGAGAGAGGAGTAAAATACGAGCATGCGATATCGCTGGAGTTCTTGTATTTACAAAAATATCATGGACAACTTTTTCAACTTCCCGACTACATGTAAGGTTAGCCATCTTGAAATATTTTACTTGGTACCGTGAACCAAATCTTTGATCCAATGATTCCAATGATGCTAGCCTCATTAGTTAGCTGGGAAACAAAAGCACACCATTGACGAACATGAACCACCGATAATACTCCAAATTGATCTACAAAATCAACATTGACACAATTCCAAGTCGTATATTAATCAGCAGAGTCAGAATAAAGAGAGTAATAATCGTCGGAGTCGATTTCTTCGTTCATATCGGAAATTAATTCAGAAATTGAATTGTTAAACACGATGGTTTGATCAGGATTCAAGTAGAAGGCTTTGCACTTGCCATTTGCAATCAAAAATTTCCACACTTCATTTTCCGCTTCAATCTCTTACACTTGCCGCATTCGTAAACCCTTCCACCGGCATCTTCGCCTGAACTTTTCCATCTTGTGGTCTGTGGACATCCACGACGTCTCTCGACAAAAGGTACAGCTACGTTGGCATCCCATACTAGAGTTTGCTCAGTTGGCATGAGCATTTGAGTGTTTTCATACGCACCTTTGTAGTTTTCAACAAAATACCGGGGTTCAATGGAAAGATCGATCCTGTGTAAAGATTTCATTTTTCGTAAAATGAAGTATAAATGATTGCAAAGTAAGCCCATTTGGTCGAAAAAATGCATGAACAAGTACGAGCAGACAAATTCACTTTTGATACTTTGTACGAACCTCTTGGCCCAACAAAAAGGTATCTCCACCACCCACAAACGATAAATCTTGTACAAGACCCTCTTGTTGTGTCTTCATTTCAGTGGCAAACGGTGCGTAGGTAAGTCCATTCGCCTGCCATTGCTTGATGTTTGCCTTTCTCTTTGCGATTGAAGATAAAACATCTTTTAAAATATTGACCAAACATTCCAATGGAGACATCATCCGTTAGACCTACGTTAATGTTAAGTAATAAGATCATAGTTATCATTTGCATCACCTTTCGTGTTGGCATCCTCAACAAAATATGTAGATCGGGTTCCGTATAAAGGACGCTTTTCCGGATTTTGAGAACTTGGCAAATTCATAAACAGTTTCCACTTCACAGAATCAATACGGGACAGGTAATGAGCAACACTTGGTGCATCATTTCGAATCGATTGCAGTCGATTAGAGTATTGGCCTTGGTTTTCGGACTCTTGCAAAGCCCAAAATTTGTTGATCAAGTCATTATTACATTGATACTTGCTAATTAAATTTCGTTTCAAATGTACAGTACAATATCTGATAATGATTTAATATCTCTTTTGCTGCAGAACTTCAATAGCTCATAAACTTTTTTACCTATCTGTATAAAGATACAATGTATAAAAGTCGACTCCCATCATAATACAATGTTGGCAACAGCAAGCAGTACGTTGTGATTGTCACTGTCTTTTCCAATTAGGTTAAGTATGACCCCTAACGACGTAAGTAATAAGCATAATACTGTATTGCTTCGTTCTGAAGAATGTCCCATCAGTTCCAAGGACAGGAATGCCGGATGAATAGCTCTTGAGCAGATTACCAAATCCCATGAAGCAACGATAAAACTCGCTTATTTGTGTCTAACTCCAAATCAGCCCGACATTTGGGGTTCAGTCGCTTGAATTCATTTAAGAACCACGGAACATATCCGTAATTTCCATCCTACGACAGAGTTAAAACAAAATACAATTCTAATCCACATTATTTTCCATGTCAGCTTTGATTATGCTCTTACTACGGTACAGCTTGTTTTTACTATATGATGATGCTGGTATTCCTGCAACCTACAACTTTATGCTTAATAATGAACTTCTTCAAACCGAAAAATTAGTTTGCAAAGTTTTTAGAGGCACATTTTTATTCTGCCGAACGTGTGCTTGTACTTCTTGCATGCTTTACAAGTCTTGAACTAAATATTTTGGTATTCCTGTACACGTGTCTGCGTGTACAAGATGTGCACCTTGTTGTTTTGGTTAATCACTTTGAACAATGTATGGTTAAGATTTACCTTTTAAAAAAAATTGTTCGCCGTCAGCACTCTTGACTTGGTTACGTGCAGCTGAAATATACCAATTGCATGGCGTAGAGCTAGTGCAGACTAACTTTAAGCCATTCACATGCTTTTTCTAGTATTGTCTAAAATTACTTTATCTTACGTTATTCTTACCCCAATAGTACTCTTATTGACGTGCTATTTCCATGGCATACTTTGTGAATGCTTTTCTGTTATCAAAGGTCTGTTGAATATCCTCCTTGTTCATGGCCTCAAATGCTGCTGTTTCTTGTATTTGAAGAAATACATGTAGGGCAGAATAATTCTAACTAAAACAAGACTCTATAAGTAGTGAACCAAATTGACTCACGGAAGCACTTCCAACTGGTACACTATAAAATAAAGCCATGAAAACTTTCTGTATACGTGTTGAAGTATTCTGTAGTATTTTGTACTATGGCAGCTTTCTGTTTGCTTTGAATGAAAACAAGGAAATTGACCCTGTTTAGTCCATTGCATTTATTGGTTAAAATTCAGCGAATAGAAGAGAGAAGGAGCCTCTTGGAGTACAGTAATACCTCCAAGTATGATACCGCCTATTTTACTACTTATATTATTTTGTGTAAGAGGTTTTGATGATCAAAGGTATAACGCGTATTTCGTTAATTACAAATTAGTGTAATTTAACATTATTCAGACCATCAATGAGATCAAACTCAATGTTGGGAAGTATGTCTGTGTGCATCCAGCACTTTAAAATGGTCTTCACTGACACTTTTGACCACTCTTCAGTAGTCCAAGCCATAGCTTGTCTTAAGTCAACTTTGAAAAGAGTGTCAACATCCAAAGCATCCATATCGATTAAACCCTTCTCGTAACCTTGTTGAAGCTCATTTGACTTGCATATGATATGATTTACACGTAGGGAGTAGTAAGAATCTTTTTAATTATCCCAGCATCCTGCGGCTGCAGGAATGGTGTGGTATTTGGAGGCAAATAGCGTAGAGCTACATGTGAAAATTCGGTGTTAACATAGTGAACGATAGCATTATCGACAAGTAAAACCACATAGCGATTGGCGTTTGCCATTTCATCGTTGAATTTGGTCAGTCAATCTTCGAAAAAAATACTAGTTATCATCCACCTTTTCTTTGAAACATAATATGAGAAACCAAACTCAACAGGAGGCTTTTGTTTAAAACTACGTGGACGGGCAGCAGTTCCAACAAACACTAGAGGAGCTCTGTAGGATCCAGTGGCATTACTTAAATTCCCACAGTAAGATTGCACTTGTTGGACATTCTCCTTTGATCGGATTCTTGGAAATGGTGCGTGTGGGTAATTTTGCGTAAAAAAGGGCACACTCGTCTAAATTAAACATATTATCTTTATCAAACTCACGTAATTCAGTTTTTAGGAGCAATCTGCCATCTTCCACGTCTCCTACCTTGACGAAGCCTGCTTCACCATTGATGGTGCGGTTGTTTAGCTGATTTCTCTTCAAGAACTTCTCCAACCACCCGTTTGACATTGTAAGCTGATTTAATTTCGCGTTGTCTGTCATTCGTGACTTTAAAAGATGTGCTTGTGTGCGAATTGTCGAGTAAGATACTGTAGGTAAATTGAAGTTTTAACACAAGTTAATCCAGCTAAGTAGCTTCAACTCAAGCTCATCAAATGCCACTGTTGGTACCGTCTTCCGATTTGGATTCAACTTTACTCTTGTCGGCGAGGGGGGATGTTGTATGATTCTTGTTACAGTTTGCTTGATGGGAGTTACAGGTACTTTGAAAGTTTTCATTGACCATTTGCTTACTTCAAGACGTGTTAGTGTCGGGTTAGCAGTGTAGTACCTATGAAGCTCACTCTTCTGTGTAATATCTAAGCGAGCTCGTTTGGCCTTCCTCTCTTCATCGTCCATTTGAAACTTTGGTAGTGTTATACTGTTAAAAGTTTATTTATTAAATTTTACAATGTATAGATTGGTGGTGGGGCATCATACTTGGAGGTATTACTGTATTTTTTTAAATGAAGGAACCTTCTGCCATTTACCCGTGTTGGAACTAATTGTAACAAAACAGGAAAGTATTGGAATTCATTCTCACAAAACGGCAAAAAACCTCCTTAGGCTGAAAATATACCATTTTTTGTCATCTTGGTCATATAAAACCATGCCACTGTGTGATACCAAGTATCTGATTACAACATTTTATTCTTTTCATACATTTCCTCTAATATATTTTTTAAAATGTGGTTGTAAAGAAGGGGAACGGTTGTTTTTGGATTGACACGCAAGTTTCCGATGCTGGCAGAGCCATTCCATTTTGCAATTTTACAATGGCTGCAAACATCCAAAATGAACAATCGTCTCTTTTGACGGGTCAAGACACGGCTACACCTGCACGTCCATGGGCCAAGTATGCCGCTGCTGGTGGTGTGCTTGTGACTGCAGCTATTATCTTTCTCACGACGGGAAAAAATCCTCTCGACTCGACATCAGCAAGTCAATCCAGTCCTGACGCCACTCCAACAATCACAACACCAGTGCCCACACATCCATACGATATTGTATTCCCAACTGAAGCTCCAACTACACCACCAACTTTCAATATCTCTAACAGCACTCGTGCTGAAAACACTACTGGACAATACGCAGACTTCTTTCGCACAATGTTTTCTTACATGGACACGTCTGTGAACCCTTGTGATAACTTTTACCAATATGCTTGTGGTGGCTGGCTAAAAAATGCTACAATCTCTGAAACAGAAAATCGTGCCGATACCTCATTCAGTGTGGTTTTACATGATAATGAACGTATTATCGCTGAAATCATGGCAAGCAAACCTCCTGTTATTGATGAATTCTTTCAAGCTTGTTTAATTGAAAAAGATATTGATGCTGTCGGTGTACAAGCTGTCACTGAGCAACTTCAGAAGATTGCAAAATTGAGCTCAGTCGAAGAAATTCTTGAGTTTGCTGGTCAACTCTTTAAGAATTCGTCGACAAAGTCATTCTTTGACTTTAGTGTTGATCCTGATCCCAAGAATACCCATGTTAATGTGATTTCTCTTGCACAAGGTGGTTTAACCTTGCCATCTATTGAGTACTACGCTGATCAAAATCAATACTTTGATCTTTTCACCGAATACATCACAAGCTTGACCAAAGTACCAGAATTTGCACCATCAAATGCATCTGCTTTCGTTGAGACTCTCCTTGCGTTCGAGACTCGTTTTGCCAACATTTCATTGTCAAATGCTGAACTTCGCGATCCTTGGGCAACATATCACAAGTTTACAATTGACGATGTCAAAGAAAAATACCCTCATGTTGTGAATTATTTCCAAGGTATTGACCAAGATTTAGTATCCACCAAAAGCCCAATTTTGTTTTCCACGCCAACTTTCTTTGAAGATCAGGCTAAACTTTTGGCCAATACCGATTTGGAAATTTTGAAATCGTATTTGAGCTTCCACTACATTGACAGCCAAAGTAATTTACTTGGTGAATATTTTCGTCAAGCAAACTATAAATTTGAAGCTACTTTAAGAGGACTTCCTGCCAAGCAAGATCGCACTAAATACTGTAATCTCCTTGTACAAAATGCTTTGGGAGAGCAATTGGGTCAACTTTTCATGGATAAAGTGTTTGACAAAAAGACTAAAACTTCTGCCAAGCAATTGATTAAAGAAATTGAAGATTCGATGGTTGTTGTATTAAACCAAGACACTTGGCTTGACAACTCAACTCGTGCTGTTGGATTGGAAAAGGTCAGCAAAATTCGCAACTTTATCGGTGGTCCTGAAAACGTCACTGCTTTACCTTTTAACATCAGCAGTACTGATTTTTATGACAATATTGTCCGTATCAGACAATGGTCTCAAACAAAGACTCTGAATAACATTGGAAAGCCTGTAGATCAGACTGCATGGGATATGGACGCCTTTACTGTTAATGCCTACAACGACGGAACTTCCAACAAAATTGTATTCCCTGCTGCAATTCTCCAACCACCATTTTACAATGCTAAATCATTCCCTGCTGTTGTCAACTATGCTCGCATTGGCATGGTTATGGGTCATGAACTCACTCATGGTTTTGATGATGAAGGACGCAACTTTGATCCAGCAGGACAGTTGTCTGACTGGTGGTCACCTGAAGTAAAGAAAACTTTTCAAAAGAATGCCCAATGCCTCGCAAATCAATATTCCACCTTTCCTGTCGTGGGACTTGATGGAAAGACTCTTTTGGGTCATGTCAATGGCGAGTTAACTTTGGGTGAAAACATTGCTGATAATGGTGGATTGAAACTTGCTTACATGGCCTACCACCGGGCTAAGTTGGCTTATCCATCCATTGCAGATATTGGCTATGATGACAATAAGCTCTATTTCACTGCATTTGCTCAAGAATGGTGTGAAAAGCGATCGGATGCTTTTGAAACTTTACTTTTGAACACTGACCCCCATTCACCAGGTAAATGGCGTGTACATGGTCCCTTGTACAATTCTCAAGCATTTGCCTCCGCATTCCAATGTCCACCAGGATCTCCCATGAATCCAATTGATAAGTGTATCATTTGGTAGTAAAAACGATAAAACTTTTTAACAGAGTTATATCAGACTTGAAATGTTTTCCAGTTATTGCTCCTTTAGTGAAATGCACCAACTTAAATGTGGGACAATCGTAGTCAACTCTTGTACTTCATAAGCAAGATGTCCAGCAATCATTAGGGAACCATATTCTTGTCCATTGTCATTGATTTTCATATTCACTATTAAATATCTCAATGGAACATTTTCCAATTCAATGAATAAATTGTTGGGTAGTGTGTTGACAAATACCTTTCCAGAAATTAACATTAACTTGTCCTTTAGCAGTGAGAATAAATTTGTCCCAAGCATATACATCCATTTTTCCATTTCAGCTCCATATTCACTTAGTTTGTCGAGACGTGATCGAATATTTTCTCAATCTTCTACTATTCCAAGCAATTTGATTTCGGGAATACCACAACAGGTAAGACATGAACAGGCAAAATGATTTTTTATGGCTGCCATCATAACTACACTTCCAACAATAATGTCATTAGGTGTGGTTGTTGAAAACTCTGGAAGAATCCATTTTCCCAATGTAGGATCAGTTAAGTTGGAGTTCATTTGATCTACTACTTCCTGAGCAATTGAGGCATAATCAATAGTATTTACCAAATCATTACGATAAACAACTAAACTTTTTCTCCCTTTATGATTTACAAACTTTGAACGAAGTGCCTTAGAATTACCATTGACATAAGTACCAAATTGAATCATAATTGCGAGCCAAATATCATCAGGACGAATAACAAGATTATGGTGTTCATTGTAAGCTTTTACAACCCCATTAACAAACCCATTAGAAGTATGAGCAAAAACACCATCAGTTGGAGATGATTGTAAAATTGAAGAGCAACCAGCTTCTTTAAATTCTCTTTTGGATTTGACAATATCATCATACAAAGCATTAGCAGTGTATTCATTCACTTGTTTTGGAAAGAAAGCAAATGTGAACAAGAGAAAGTAAATATATTTTTGAATTACAATGTGCTAACTACTTCCACAACCCACCCAACACACAAACAATCAAGTTTGATATGCTGAAATTTCCAGACTCTATCAACCTTTGGCAATTGGCTTTGGGTGATTGTGATGCTATATCACTATCCTACTCAAAAGCATTGAAATAAAAAACATCAATAACATGTTAAGACATTCTAAGCAGTCCATGCTTGACGCATGATTTCTTGTGCTTCTTTAACATTGCGCTTTGACAAACCGACTGCAGAGGTTGGTAAAGCTTCACGACCGATAAACTTGAGACTTTCAACGCCCAATTTTTCAAAATGAGGACGAATGTACAACCATGCACCTTGGTTTGCAGGTTCTTCTTGAATCCACACAATATCTTTGACATTGCCATATTTATTCAATTGTTCTTGTACTTGAGCAAATGGGAATGGAGCCAATTCCTCGACACGAATAATAGCTGTGTCATTGCGTTCATGGCTAGCACGTTGCTTGACAAGATCATAGTAAAGTTTACCAGATACAAACATAACACGCTTGATACCATCAGCAGGCAAATCATCACCAATTACAGGTTGGAAGGAAGTTCCAGGGCCCAATTCACTCAAGTCAGAGGTGGCTTCAGCAAGACGAAGAAGAGTCTTTGGTGCCATTACGACAACAGGTTTACGGAATTGACGAAGTTGTTGACGGCGGAGCATGTGGAAATAATTTGCAGGAGTTGTGAGGTTCATCACTGACATGTTAATATCACTTTCATAAGCTGAAAGCGAGTCTTTCAAAGTAGATTCCAAAGCTTGAGTGTCAACAAGTTGGAGGAAGCGTTCAGGTTTACCACTCGAGTGATCAGGACCAGCACCATCGTAACCATGAGGCAACAACATTACCAAACCCGATTGACGCATCCACTTGGATTCACCAGAGGCAATAAACTACAAATCAAATTAGGACGTGAACAATATATAAACCATACCTGATCAATGACAATTTGTGCACCATTGAAGAAATCACCGAATTGAGCTTCCCAAATGCAAAGGTTCTTTGGGTCTTCCCAGGAATAACCATATTCATAACCAAGGACAGCAAGTTCAGACAAATTACTGTTGATCACTTGGAAGCGAGATGATTGTGGGTTGAGTTGTGCTGGAAGATTTTGAAATGGGAAATACATATCTTCACTCGATTGATCGGTGAAAGCAGCATGACGGTGGCTGAACGTAGCACGACGGCAATCTTGGCCAGCAAGACGAACGGAATGACCATCTTTGAGAAGGGAACCAAAGGCCATAGCTTCAGCAGTGGACCAGTCAACCTTTACTTTTTCTTGGGACAAAAGCTTCTTACGGGCTTGAATGTGGGTACGTTCAAGACGATCATGTACTTTGATAGAGTTTGGTACATCTACCGATGCAAAACCAATTGCTTTGAGTGTTTCAGTGTCGACACCAGTGTCAATGGTAGCACGTTGTTCAACAGGTGTTGGTTGATGGATTTCAGACCATTTACCCTTGAAAGCATCGACATCAGTAGGTTTGTAGTCGGCAGTCTTGGCGAGTTCTGCTTCCAAGTGAGCAGTGAGTTTAGTCTTGAGTTTTTCAATAGCTTCAGGAGTCAATAATTTTTGTTCAACAAGTTGTTGACCATAGACAGTAGGGAAGCTGCCCTTGGCAGTAATAGCTCCATACATACCAGGTTGAGTGAATCGAGGTTCATCAACTTCATTGTGACCATGACGACGGAATGTCCAAAGATCAATGATAATATCTTTTTTGAATTTGTTGCGGAATTCAGTAGCCATGTGAGCAGCCTAAATAACAATCATATAAGATAATTAAATCCATCAAAGATAAACATACTTGGAGAACGTGTGGGACAGATTCGCCATTTACATGAATCACTGGAATTTCAAAACCCTTGGCAACATCAGTGCAGTAGGTAGACGAACGACCATCACGCTTGGTAGTAGTAAAACCAACTTGATTGTTGACAACAATGTGCACAGTACCACCGGTCTTAAATGAAGGAAGTTGGCTTAAAGAAAGACCTTCAGGGACACATCCTTGACCAGAAAAAGCAGCATCACCATGTAAAAGCAATGCCATAGCCTTGGCACCAGCATCATTTTTAGCACGAACTTTGCCAGTAGTAACAGGGTTAATAATTTCAAGATGCGATGGGTTGTGCAAAAGGCTTACATGCACCTTTTTACCAATACCATAATCCATCGATTGAGCAATGTGCGAAGTTACATCATCGACACCATGAATATGATCAGGAAATTCCGAATGACCTTGAATTTTATACAACAATTTATGCACTGGGTATTCCAAAAGTCCCACAAGCAAAGCAAGACGTCCACGATGAGGCATCCCAATGACAACATCCGATACATCTTGAGTTCCAGCAGTAGTTAAAATTGTTTGAATAGCAGCCAACATACTTTCAGCACCTTCACCAGAATATCTTTTAAACGAAGAGAATTTCTTGGCCAAAAAGTTTTCAAATACTTCAGCAGTCATCATAGTAGTAAAAGCATTACGTTCCATGGAAGGAGTGACTTTAAGTGATGGTGCTTCCATTTCTTTAGCAAGCCATTCTCGTTCTTCAGTCGATCGTAAATGCTCCATTTCAACACCAATAGGTCCACAATACGTAGCTCGCAATTGTTCATACAATTGCTTTGGATTAGCATTAGCAGCATTAGCAAAATACACTTCTCCAGAAGCATTGACGTTGTTTAATCCAAGCACAGGAGCAAATGTGGTCGAAGCCAATTCAGGCAATGGTTTTGGTTTTTCAAGGAAAAGAGGATCAAGAGATGCTTCCAAGTGACCATGTCTACGGAAAGCTCCGACCATCGATCGCACTGCAAGGCTTTCAACGCTCGTCGAGAACGAACGACGGACTGCTCGGGTCAATGAACTGCGCAGCATTACAAGAAATTGAAAATGACACTTTTGATGCAGTAGAAAGTCGCACTTGAACTTGCACCATCAAATCCCACCAGATGCTTCTCAAAGATCTTGCACTTACAGTGGATGAAATTGCATTATTTTTTACGTGTGATTTCTAGTAAACGTTGATAAAAAGCAATGAGAAGATCATCTTGAGGAATAGAGAAGGAAATTGTAGGCTCACTTGTGATTTCTTCTGAAAACTAAACAAGAATGAAAATAAAAATTGGATTAGAGTGTACTTGTTCGAAGAATTCTGTCACAGCAGGTTCGGCAAGCATTGTCATAAGTGCTATTTAGGAAAGATAATCGATTGAAATTCAAGTGTTTTTTACCATCATCCGCCATAACACGCTTCATAAGTTTAGGAGTGAATTTAATACGTTTGAATTCAATGGTCTAGAATGGAAGGATGAATAAAAAAGATTAAAAAAGAGGGTACAGAAGACGATGGAGCTGTAGGGATGGATGGAGTTGGAGGCGTGAAGAGTCCATCATTTGATTCAGTGGATTTTATAGCGTTCGGTGATGTGCTAATCACATGGATTGAGATAGGATATCGTTTACACACCACAGCACCTGATAGAAATTTGGTCGTCATTTGGTCGTACGTTTCTAAGAAATCTGATTAAGTTCATCTTGTGCATCAATAAGGTTAAGAATACGTACGTTGGTTCAATAGCAGAGGCAACATTGGCATCAACAGACCTATTCATCTCGCATCACCAAAGATCTTTTTTACATTGAGAAATACTTGCAAATACTAGAGAGTAAATGACAAACAGCTGGATCAACCAAGTGGAATGTCAACATGGTCGGGTCCATGGCAATCTAACAAAGAGTAATTATTAGCAAGATTTATAAAAGTGGTTTACTTCATGTACAATAGCTTTTTCTTCTTCTGTCATTGTTGGTGTTGGACAGAGTAAATGAGTTTGAGCTAATTTTTCCACCTATACCCAAAGAAATTTAATGTCTTCAGTAAGCAATATATAATCTACAGCTTGTTCAAGATCCATGTCTTGATATCGCATTGGTAATTCCTTTTCAACGACAGGTTCTGTAGTTATTGGAGCTTTTGATACGTTTTCATCAGAAGAAAAGGCAGAGGTAGACACAGTGGCACTGGTTTCAATAGTTTGAACTGGGGGTGTCAACACTTCAATCACAGGAACATCAGAAATATCGCCACCAATTTCACTAAAGAACGACATCACCATATTTTTCAGTGTGTGGACTCACCGAATAAAAGTTTGTAAAAACTCTGACATTCCTGGTTCATCAATGTGAAATGGAAGCAATTGTGGATCTGAAGCCAACTACACACTCAAGCATTAATCAAAATCCAATGATTCCAGTTTACTTCTTGGATGGCAGCACTTTGGGCTGGTGTCATGGTTGGTCTGGGAACCAAAAGATGATTCTGTGAGAGCAAGGTAATCTATACAAGAGTAATAAGATGATGACAAGAACCGGCTTACAGCTTCTTGTAAAGGAAGATGCTGGTACACAATTCGATTTTTGTTGGGTTTGGGTTCCAAGAATTTTCGTAATTCAGTGTAAAAGAGACGTAAGACGGGCTCATTAGTTTGAAGATAAATGACCGATGGATCAATACTGACTGGAAACTTTTTAGGTGTGGGCATTTTAGTAAAATTACCTTCACGTAGAGCCTGAAGAATTTGAGGTTCAGCTAAAAAGAGTGCCATTTTTGGATCCAAAAGCATCTAGTAAATACTTGTGGTAATTTTTCATGTTGCAATTCCTTTACCTGTTGCACTGTTTTAGCATCGAATTGGACGCTTAGAATGAAAGCTTCCAAAGATTTATCCTCGGCCTCATGGTGTGGTTCATTTGATACTTCTGCAGGTGGGACATTGGCAAGCTTTTTTGCATATTTTTGCTCAAGCTTTGCGAGCAATATTGCTTCTCGACCTCGAAATGCACGTATAATCGATGGGACTATTTAAATTAAATCAAAAGCAATTTAGATGGTGATGTACCCTGAGGAAGCTTTGATGGGTTAAAAGCAGTATAAAAAGCTGTAATTGCTTCAACGTATTGTCTGTATAGATCAAATGAGATAAATTCTTCTATAAAAAATATACTGTGATGCTTTACGCATACCGCGAACACAGACGTTAGCACGCCACATTCTCACAGTCTACAATATGATTGAAAGAAAGTAAAAAATGTAGTTTTACTGATTGAATCACAAGAACTGCTTCAGTTCGAATAATATCTCTTCTTTTTTGCAATGCTTCATGCATGTATTGAGTATAAAAGACTGATGCAGAACCAATTGCATAGCTGTTAACATGCCATCTATATAAAATATGAAAATACAAACAACGATAATTGTATTGACATACTCGTGAGGTAAATGTTGCTGCACAAAGTGCTTTAGTTCAGTCTCCAATGTATTTCCTTGGGATAACTCAGATAATTATATCTTTTGAAGGCTTACCTGCAAAGAGCATACGATAGCGTTGACGAAATGCTTCAATCGAAGTACGATAACGAAAGAGTAAACTTGCCCACGTTGCTGACTCAGGCAGCATATACCCATTTACTTGAGCTTCCAATAAAGTTTTGTCCATGTTATAGTAATCCTAAAATTGTATCAATTTATTGCTTTAATAGTTCAGTACCTTTGACGAAAGTAATCGGGGTCGAAGGCAGTGAACAAAGTGTGGATTTGACTGCTCAAGTTGGTTTAGAATTGACTGAATATGAGCTTTAAATCTACGCATTTATGGATAACCGCGGGTTCCAAATCAGTCGTACTGATTAGCCACACTTGGAGTTTGACGTTTATTTGAAGGAGCTATATTTTGAGCAAGAACTCCATCGACATGGTTTGTAAATTCCTAATTATTAAATACCATTACAACATCGTTGAGCATTTCTTACCTGAACAAATGAGCAACTTGAAGCATTCAAAAGATCATGAATTGCTGTAGATAAAGCATCACTATTCTTCCCAACAAAATTTGTGGCTCTAAGAAATAGAATAAGTAAACTCTCGCAGCTAAAAAATATACGAGTAGGTGACAGGACTGCGATGATGAACAATTGTAAATTGCAATGGATTCTGCTCCACTTTTAATCCGGCATGGCCAACATTGCGCAAATACAATGCGCGTACAAATCGACTATTGTTCAGGTTACGACATAATTGTGATAAATGCACTCAACCTATTCTTCGATTGCTTGGAATCAACTTCATTAGAATGAAGAAGTGTCGCTTCTTCTAGGCAAGCCCATACACCCACTGGACTTTCCATGATTTGAAGTCCAGGTCCTATATGATAAGTAATTACTTTACGTCTACAAACAGAACAACCTTCATGTAGTGGAACACATATTTCATGAGTAGGCCATACATCTTCCAGCCCTTCAGCAATGTATATTTTATTTTGAAAAATGCTGGCATATTCCACTCGAAAAACAGTAAGTTTTTCAGTAAGATAATTAATACAGAGTTGCTAAAAGCAATTGAAACATGCAAAATTCAATTTCATACCTCAAAAGAATTGACTGACATGTATTCAAAACCAAAGACATCAATCAAGGTAAGTTGTCGTACATCCTTATCCTGAATTTGGGTAAGTTTTAACATTGCAGGTATGTTTACTGAATTAGCCTTGCTAGATGTGCTTCGATTCAAGATTTCAACAAGTGAATGAAATAGACCACGATACAATAATCTATTTAACCATAGAATTCAACTCAAATTTCATTGTAGGTACCTGGCAAAGCTGTCCCTAGCAATTATGGCCTGGGGACTGTGAACATGCAGCTCAAATGTTTCTGCAGACTTAGCCACATTTAATCTGTAGTAATTAATTATCCAGTATTCAATGTGCAAAGATACCGTTTAGTGCAAATTGCATGCTCCATCATAGCAGCGTTCATCTAAAATTGTGTGAAGTTTAATTTCTTAAATCGTTTGTACCGAGAGAAGCCCACATATTATTTTAAGTTCATCCGAGCTGCTGATTTTTACTCCTTCTGCCACGCCTTGGGCATTTAAAACATCATCTATTCATCACATGAGGAAAATAATAAAATGCACGAACCAAAAGTCATATTGCCAATGTAGAGAATTGCAGCAAGTACTCGAAAGATGGACAATCGATCAACTTCTGAAATACCGATCAAGTCAAAACATCGAAGAACCTGATGCCATCTTTGTCTATCTTCATCGTACGAACCAACAACCTCGCCCCTAGTAGTTTGAGTGAAAATACATAATTAAGACACTAATACGTTGGAAAATGACTTTGACGATTATTTCCTAGATATCTAAGTACCACATTGAGGTTAAGACTTGATTAAAACTTACGAAAAGGATGAAGATAATTTATCAGAGAGATGCAATTCTTTCAGTAATGATGCACTTCCGCCCATTATTAAGGCATAAAAGATATGAAAGTTATAGGCTAGACAAGGTTAATTCATGCGACTACGTAATTTCTTACTGTCAGTGCTCACATTTGTCACACGTGAAGTTTCAAGGAAAAAAGGGGTCATGACACCACCTAAATTTTACCTTAGCTTGATATATCCAATGTACTATTGTATACCTAAAAGAAGTCCTGTGATCGGCTGCAAGTGAAATGTGGTCGATTTGCCAAATCGCGAAGAGTTGGGATTATGCACCTGTAAAAGTTTACATGAAATGAACCAAAATGTATCATCATACCGTGCTCGCATTTCCGAAGGCTTCAAGTAAAATGTTTCCATCAAGAAGTACTGAAGTCAAGCGAGCAGCCTGTTAAATGTCGAATTGAATATCAATATAATGCTGCCACAAACCTTAGGATTTTTAACGTAAAATACAAATTGCTCGTCATCCTCGAGACGTTGAAGCTCATCATAGGTCTAAGAAGTCATTAGATATGATTAACGAAAGCAAGATTACCCCAAAATACATGGAATCAATGTGAACTTGAGGTAGCCTAAGAATATTAAGAGGTATTGACCTTGTTATAAAAGAACTCACTGTTTTACTCCAAGACTGACTTTAAGCATGTCAGCCCATTGTGTTGGATCAATGTCGAGATAAATTGTGTCATACTTTCCGCTACATGCATGAGTAAGATATTTTTCTGAATTCAGCTTACTGTTTTGATTCCAGTAGGTCCATAATATGTGCTTCATCACTTCGCATCTTAATTGTACTTTTGGTTGAGCTGGTAAAAAGTTGAATCTAAATTTCACTAAATATCAATAAGATGAATTTCATGCCACCTTTGGAGGCTTTGGCGCTTGCTGAATTGTAGCGATGTATTTAATGATTTGCTTGGCAAAATCAGTCTTTCCTGAACCAGACTCGCCAAGAAACACTATGCATTCATTGTGTTTGCTATCTTGCAGGTTTGCTAGAGTTCTAGCAAAGTCATTAAAAGTCAATTAATGTGAAAAACCTTTTTGCGAGAGCAAATGGGTGAGGGCTACACTGATCCAAATCGTGATCACGATACCTTAAAAGATATTTAATCTTGTCTATGTAAATATATATTTACCAAAATGCAGTGGCTTCATCATAAATTGAAGTACCCATGGAATGATGTAAAAGTCGTGGAGCAGGATTTACACAAAGTAAAGTGTCTCCGACATACGTGTACACACGATCGCTCTAGCTGATGATGAGCAAAATAATAGTAAAACATTACCTCAAATCTACGAGCAATAGCTTCAGCGAGGTCTTGAACCGTAATTGGGGCTTGCAGAGTTTGAAGCAAATCATCGGAGGGATCTCTGTTCATATTCCAACATCTCTTAGCAGAAATAGATTCCTGTCAACAATAAGAAATCAATGATCTCGTTGATATTTAACCTGCTGATAGAGGGATGCATACTTCGCCATCGTCTTGGACCGAGGTGAAAAAGCAACAAACGCTGGGTCAATAGTTTCAAAGTACTTTCGAACACCACTTGTAGCCACTGGTGCTGGGGCTGCATTTTCAACCACTTCGACTTCATGTGGTTCATCAACTGGTGTCACCTATTGTGGTTGATGAATTCTCAATCTTGATTATTAAGCTACTACTGGTGCTTCCAATTCAATCTTGTCTGTAGAGTTAAAGTGTAAAAGAGTAGATCGAGCATGAGCATCTTCATACCTAATCCAAAGTTTTGATAATAAGATATCGATTTTCTTACTTGTATCTCAATTCAAGTGCTTCTTGCAGAACTTGATTTTCAGCCAAACTCAGACTTAACCCTGCAGCTTGTTCATGTGTAAACACAATACTTTGACAAAGCTCCATGTACTGTAAAATGGTCAAATAATGACATTTTTTCATTCCATTACCTGGTCTGAAGTCCATGTTAATGGATCAGTTCCCCATTCCGATTTCGCAGTTTGAACAAGTTGTTGTAATTTTCCAATCTCCAAAAGCATTCCAAACACATCCGATTGCGCAGGTTCATTAAGAACACGAGTGGAATTGCATAGCATTGTTGACATTCGCAATGGCGGTACAGTACCCGTCATAACTTTGCGCAATGCATCCACCTACTCAAATGTAATCCCATCATTTCTTTCATAAAAGGGGGGGCAAACCCAGCAAGTTCGTTCTGCATCAGTCACAGCAAGCATTGTAAGTACATACGGCTTAGCATCATGATCATTTGATACTTTTTTCAATTCAAACGGAAATATCTACACATTTTCATCATTTTCAACAAAAAGAGAGTTTACATACCTTATCCTTATTTGGTAAACACGTCACAATGTCTTGCAAAGTCACTCGTACTCCTCCTTTTTGTTTTTTTCTCTTTTCATCGGCAAAATACAACAATGCACCGTCTTGAAAAAGTACAAAGTATCTCGATTTAACTGAAGAAAAGAAGTGATGTCCTCGCTTCTTTAACCAGCCTTCAAGCTCCACGTTGCCTTCAGCTTTCACTTCTGTCGTCGTCCAAGATCGCCGTCCCACCATGTGTTCCAATGTATTTTCAAAGAAGACTTTTTCTCTCCATGTACTAACTTCAGAACAATCAATTGCTTACTTCCCGCCAAAAAAGAAACTGATTGTTGTGAAAGGGTTTAGTAAAATAATACTTAAGTGAAAGGGGTTTACTATGATACTTAAAAGAAGGGAGAAATACCTAAGTGAAAGGGGTTTAATAAAAGGGGTTTAGGGGTTTAATAAGAATGTTGCTGGCATTGTACGTGATCAACAAGGCGGGAGGGCTCATCTACCATCAAGATCTGAGTGCAGAGGCTCCAAGGCTTAATTCGAATGATCATTTACGTTTGGGATCGACGTTCCATAGTATTCATGCGATTGCTGGTCTTGCTGCTCCGTTGCAGTCCAAGGGAATTGTGGCGGTAGACACAGATGCGTTCCGATTGCGATGTTTTCAAGCACTTACAGGCACAAAGTTCTTTGTGACAGCTCTTCCAGCGATCTCAAGTGCTGAATTAGAAGCAGTGTTGCGTCAGATCTATGAGATTTATGCAGATTATGTGCTCAAGAATCCATTTTACGAACTAGAAATGCCAATTCGATGCAGTTTATTCAATGCTAATCTCAAATTACTTGTGGATCGTGTTAATGCACGTCCAATGTAATAATATATTGAATTATTACTCGTTCCAAGTTGATTGAGCATGTGCTGCTTCATCTTGCCATGGTAGACGGAAAGCTTCATACTTGAGAATCGATTTTTCAAAGCGAGATATCTTGGCATCAGTTGGCAAAGTTGCATTCATAGCAAGTTGTTTGCTGATCAAACTCTTGGTTGTCTCGTATATTTGCACTGTGCACCACACCACATCCATTCCTATGACATTCTTTTGTGCCATATCTGTCGTGATTGTATTCACTCGTGCTGCTAGTGTTCTTTCTCCAATGCACTCAGCTTCACCTTTAGATGAAGGTGCTCTGATTGATTTTCCACGTTTTCTTTCTTCTTCAACTGCTACATTGTCAATCAAAAGCAATCGTTCAGTGAATAGAATTGTGTCGCCAGGTACAAGTTGACCACTTGCAGCAATTTCTACTGTGAATCGTTCAACAGCATTGCTTGGCTTTAATGATGGATCTTTCACCAGTGTACACAATTGAGTTACTCGGCCATATTCACTCCAATTTCTACTGCTATTGCCAGCTCGTACTCTTAAACGATAGACGCTATTAGGTATCAATTCGGTAATTGTAGCCATTGTGTCGGAGCCTTCATACACTGTTGCCCAGTCAAGACGACTTTTTGCTTTGGTATCTCCCAAACACTCGATGAACTTTACCTCGACTAAATATCTAGCAGCACCAGAACTGCTCGGGTACCAAATAATTCGAGCTTTTGTAGCTAATGCTTCAATCACACCAACTGCAGATGGAGCTTGTGGTAATGTGATTAAAGTTAATGCAGGACTTAAACTGCTTGAGGCATGGGATGAAACATGGCGAAGACGAAAATGATATTGAGTGTTTGGTCCTAAACCACGTACAACACAAGAACAAGGTGTAGAACCACGAAAGACAACAGTATTCATATCCGACGAACTTCCGTCAGAACGTTTGAGTACGTATTGTACATCAGGTTTGGTCCACCAATCTTTGAACTCGTTAAAAGAGATTTTACCATCATTGTTTGTATCAAAGCTCTCCATGTATGCAGCCAAGCGTTCTTCTGTAGGTGATACACCAAGCTCAGCTAGTAAGGTTTTAAATTCTGGCAACTCAATGTACCCAGATCCATCTCGATCGTATCGTTGAAATTTTCCAACAAAATCAATCGATGGATGATCCACCGTAGTCTCTTTAGCCCATTCTCTAAGCATTCGTTGAATTGAGTCATCCATTGCACTGGACTTTGATTTTTGAGCAATACTCTTTTTATCACCAGCAGAAGCATCCCCAGGAACCCATGATATCAGCACTTGAGTTTCACGAATATCGCTTGCAGTGGGTGCTAAAGGTGTTGGCAAAAGGGTATTTACAATGGTTGGAGCACTGTGCAATGATGCTTGATCTTCAGCATTAATTGCTTGAACACGAAATTGATATGCCATTCCACTTGTTAGGCCATGCACTAAAAAATTAGCTTTGCTGCCTCTGTAAATTTCCTCGTATTGTCCATCAGCTTCATGAATACATTGTTTTAAGATATACCGACAGCTTGAAACTTTACTTTTACTCAAACGTGAAGCTGATGATTTGACAGATTTTGTGTCTTCATCAAATGCGTGAATATCATCCAAGTGGCTATTAAACATTTGAACAAATTCACTCCAAGAGATCGTATTGCTATCGTTTGTTTCGATCATATCAAACACGCTTAATGGTACTCCTGTAGTTTCTGCCGTGCCTGCTGCAGTAGTTTGCAAAAAGTCAAGCAGTCTTGGTTTTCTCCTTTCAAGTTCTTCCATGAACTCATCTCTAGAGATTTCACCATTGTGATCCACATCGGCTTCATCAAAGACTTGTCGTAATTCTTTCAATTGAGTTTCGTACCAAGCTGAAGAATTCCATGATAAATGAATAGTGGTAGGTGTCACTTTTACTGCCATTGGAGCTGGTGGAATTCGAGGGACTGTGGTGAAATACCTACACGAGGTTTAGATAGCATTAGAATTATGATCTAACCCAAAAGCGTAAGGTCCAGCACCAAATGCGTTTAAAGCACGAAGTCGAACAGCATATTTGGTGTTGGGTGCTAACCCAGTCATAACGTAGTGATATCGTGGTTCACCTTGGTTGTCATTAAAATCTTTTGGGTCTCTCACAAGCTCTCGAAATACATTTTGTTTGTAAGTTGTGCTACCTTCCGCACCTGAAGTCTCAAGCACATAAAATGCTGGTCCATTATTTCCACGGACTGATGGGGGATTCCACCGCAATAGCAACATGGTAGTTGGGTCAAGTGTTTCATCGTCGTCACGGAATAAAATTGGCATTTCTGGTGGTGAACCTTCAGTCACGAGCTTTTGTAGAGCTGATTTCTCTCTGTTTTCAATTGAAAGTCGGTCTAACGAAGCAACACCACTAGCTGCTTTTTGATCTGTCCAACTTGCATAGTCACAAGCATAAGGAGCTGCTTCTTTAACTTCACGCATATTGAAAATTGGTTTGCAATTGAATCGACTCAGGCCTCGTCGCTTAACATGAGCTGGAAGCTCTGCACGCATACGAACATTGGACTTAGAGTTGAGAACAACTTGAAAGGCATTAATCATACCACATTCATGGCAAACTGTCTCCCACATACAAACATCTTTTAATGCAACTTCAGTATCTCCATGACATTGAACTGGGCGTGCATCCCCTGTCACTGCTAGAAATTCTTTGATTGTAATAGTACCATCACCATTAGCGTCAAAGAATTCAATGACACGATCACGTTCTTCAGCATGCAATGTAATTCCAAGTGTTGTAAGAAATTTGGTAAAGTCTT
>JNBS01003129.1:0-11272 GCA_002081575.1 Thraustotheca clavata
GGCTATGAGGTATCCTGGATTTGGGTAACTCATATTGCTCTCAAGCCACGAGCTGACATGGTTGCCTTGACTAAAACGTCGCCACCTACCATGAGACTGTATTCAAGTATTTCCCACCATCTCCATACGTATTGTAATGTATCGGGAATCATCTTCCCTGCCCCTCGTTGTATATCACTAAAGGAGTGTACCCTGCTTTCGACACTTAATTTCCTTATAGTACGTGTCAGTCATGGAGCTCTGGTATTATTATGAAAGTGACGTATGTTAAATTAGTAGACGAAGAAAAACTGCTTTATGCACTTTTACAACTTTCGTATTCATATAAAATATGAACTGTATAGATTTAAAGGTGTTAATCAGTGGTTTGAACCTTATTTGACTTTGCATTTTCTAATAAAATTTGTGGGAGCTTTAAATGTTGACTGGTATTGTGTCATTGCTCATTGATTTTCATGAATGCACTTAAAGAATCAATATTTAAAACATTTGATTCGGTATTAAGTCCAATATCTTCCAGCATTTCGAAACAATCGACATGTTGTTCATAAAAATTCTCGACAGCGATGATCATATTATGAAAACAAACTAATCACGTCGTATAAGGTTCATGCCATGAAAAAAAGAAACGGGACGGGTTAGCGAGTATATCAAATCGACCTAAGAGCTCATTAAAAGTTCTTTCCACATCGTTTCTGCACGATTCTTGTCTTTTGGTGAATCATGCTTGATGTACATTTTTGCTTCGGAAATAGTTTCATCAAAGCAGAAAAAACGGTGTAAATTTCATTAGTTAAGCAATTAAAAATTGTTATCTATTACTACTCTGGTCCGAACCAAATGTCAGTAAACACTAATTTCCATACCTATTATGAAATAGTGCGACAAAAAATGCAAATTGGCTGAGCAAATATTGTCCAGATGAATGCCTCACACTATTTTGTATACAGATGTACTCTTGACAACATCGTCGGAGCAGCGACACCTCTCTAAATGTTGTACGATTGCGAGGGTATACTAATGTCATCACTGACGCCAAACACCAATTGAATCCGGAAAAAATACGAATAATCCGAATAACAATCTTTGCCGTAAATTTTACCGTCAAAGGTGGGAATGAACTGATATGCATATTTGGGGATAGAGACGGTGAAGCAGATGTAAATGTCATATCGACAAGCAAATACAGTTGTGGAAAAATACAAAGGAGTATCTAGTAGGACACTTAGACCTCTTGTAGAAGTTATTGATAATGAGTGTTAATTATTAAAAAATCATGACCAAAATGATATTACGATACGGAAAACGCATTGCACGAGAATGTGGATATGATTGATGGGGAAATTCATCTTCCCTGTACGCAAAATATGCAGCACTTCCACTGCCCTAAGCCGGAATCAATTTTCCTTATCTAATGCAAGCAAATGCACGACCAAACGAACAATTTCGGATGTCACCAATTCAACTGACACTTGATCAGTCTCGTTTTAGTCAAACGGATTTGATCCTCTACACGCAAACATTTGATCGTGGCAATTTTAAAACAAGGCTTATCACACTTTGCTCTTGTCACAGCTTGTAATAGTTGCGCAATGATCCCACAACTAGTTAAGAGAAAGATCCCCGACTTCCCTAAGCCTTCCGGCGTTATAGCGAGATTACTAAAATTATCATCTTTATTCGTTTATAAGTGCATTCCAAGAGCGAGAGAGCGTCCTGGCGGTGAACTTGGCATGTACTACACATCATGGGCGATTTGAAGTGCATGATAATGGCATTCCTGCTGGAAGTCATATTGTTGTGAGGTCTGTAGTTTCCTAACCAAAAGTGTTTGTACGTTGACGAATTGAATACTTGAATTATTTGAGAAATATATGTAGAACAAGACGATAGTAGCTCAATTTGATGTGCCAGAAGCAAGATAAAGTGCCTCTCTGTTTAGAGACGAAAGTGCGAGCATTGCTTGAGCTAACAATGATGATGAAGAAAAGTTTCCTACGCTAGCTCGGAGAAGAGCATATTTCTGAATTATCTAGGCGGTACCTGTTTTGTTTTCTTGTTGTGCGTACTTAAGAGTCCTTCCCCAGGATAATCAATCACAAATGAAGATAAAGTAAAAGATTTATACCCTTGATATCAATAAAAGCAACACTTTAAAGTTTTACATTGCAACAGCTGAAGGTCATAAGAATGCACTCAAATTTCATTTTCAAAATGGTGGTCAAATAGTTATATAAGCCACAGTCTTTCTCTTGTTTTTCGCCAAAATTTATTTTTGGATCAACACTACATCATTGTGGGATACAGTGATTTTGATGAAATTGCTGAGTTTCTTCTTCAAAAAGGTGGTTCATTCTTCTTCATCTTCAAATTTTCACTTTGAACGGTGTGATCATTGAAGTACATTGATTCAGCCCTGGAGCGATAAAGCTGCAGTTGGGTCAATGTACATCAACCCGATAGCACCATAACTTAAATCAGTCAGTTTGGATGCTAGATAAAATCAACAATAAAATCAGTATAAACAAATTCCGAATAACCAGTAGCCTTTGAACAAGCCTTATTGGTGAGAGATCGTACACTACAGTCTCAGCTAAGAATATCACGTTAAACTGAAAATCATAATAATGACTAACGTAAAGACTCAAATACGTTTATCGTTGGTTAAACTTGTTTCAGGTTGCAGCACATTACTCTTTATCAAAGCAAGATAATACAAAAATTATACTGAGAGTGAGACATAATGCTATTTGTGGAATTTATAGAGTTTTCTACCTAGTCCATGCACTTAAGTTTTTAATGAAAATGATGAAAGCAGGGGCAAGTTTTTCAGATGAAATGAATTTTAGGTCTTTATACCAGCTAAAGACTAGAAAGGGGCAAGATAAATGTTACCCTCGTTGCTTGTCTTGTATAATTTTAATAGTTTCTGATATAGATTCCATATCCTATTTAGAAACTGCTATATCACAGCTCACGTCGTACTTTCGGATTTGTCTCTTGACACTATCAGGAAGGTTGGAGGTTTGAAGGATAGATTGGGCAAATATCGTCACGTCAATTTGTGTCGTGTCTGCATTGACAATTTCATCATTGCAGTACGTTAAACCAATCCACATGTGTCGGTTATTGTGTTCGATGACGTTGGAAACTACAGGATTTCCATTTACGCATTTGTTTTGGCGAAGTTCGAACAAAGAGTCAAAGATTCTGGTGGAAACAGCCACTCCTACAGAGTTCAATAACATAGAGGCGCCATCGTCAAAAGTATGCATCGGTTCTTGAACATTAACGGGAACTGGGCATCTGTGCAGTTTCACCAAGATAGAGTGTTCCCGAGTCAAAAGGTCTACATAATCGGAACTAACAATTTTCAATGCAAAACCAGTGTGGTTTTTTTTCGTTCCACCATGAAAACAATGGTATGGATGCATCTCCCTAGGAATCCAACGACGTTGACATTATGGACACGTATATCATTGTGCAGCCTTTTTACCCATGGAGAAACATTGTGACAGATAATTTTTTTGAATAGTAGTTTTGATCCAGGGTCAACCCAATTGGCCTTAATAACGTCATGGACAATAACGACAGAGTTAAATTTAACCGATAAAATGATTTTCGGTCAAAAAGAATGAAAGTAACTGTGGATTCAGGCCAAAATTCCTTTGCATACACTGTTATCTGTAGTATATCTTCATCAAACTTGACACCAAGCTGTGCTTCGAACGGAATTATGCAATCCAGAACTTTAGTTTATAGCTTACTAAACGTATCATTCGAATCAGGGAGGACAATCTTT
Organism: Thraustotheca clavata; assembly: GCA_002081575.1. NCBI lineage: Eukaryota > Oomycota > Saprolegniomycetes > Saprolegniales > Achlyaceae > Thraustotheca > Thraustotheca clavata. Next base: position 3,803 of record JNBS01003129.1, read on the forward strand.
TCTGGTTTTTGCTTGATGATGTACATGTCCTTGTGGGATGCGAAACCATCGGGTCTTTACGAGTTGGGATATTACCATGGAAAAACAAAGCCGTTGACATACACGCAGTTTTCATCAGCGAAAATTGCGTCGAAATAAGGCGTGGTGTAAGTGGTCAAGTCCCTCTCAAATGCCATCTTGTCTGCGATTGCTTGTTCTTCTTCACTCCAAAATGTTTCTTTGCCCAACGTTGGAGCAAATTGCTTAATAGGTTTGTCGTCATTCATTGTTTGAATCAGTGTATGACCACCAACAACATTTGCATGTTGAAAAGCAACGTTTTGGCCGACTTTCATAGTATCGATATCGTGACGTAACAAATTAATTGAACTTAACATGTTTTTTTGCAATATTGGCATATTTTCGTTAATTCTCACAGCAAAAATATGGATTTCATTTTCTTCGACGTCCTTGATTGCTAAACTGCCACCATATATTTCGTAAGCCCGGGCATCTCCACCGATTTCTGGTTGCGAACAAAGATATTCCAGATTTTCATCAATAATCCCATAACGCAATTGTTATGGTTTGGCGATTCTTCTATGGTGGCGACTGTAGTACAATATGATATCCGCCAAGTGCACAAGTAGTTGTTGACAGATTTTTGAGTCATGTACAAAGTGTGGTGTCTAGCACACACAGCTGAATATTATCATAAAACAATCGATAACAAAAAAGAAATCAGCTGGTACATCTATATTTGAAAAAGTCTTCACAACAATCATTAGTCATTTACTTCGTCAAGAAAGTTTAATTCGAAAAATGGGTTGTAAGTGTCTATGCTGGATTAGTGTGCGATGGAGCTCAATGGCCAAGGTGCTCGAATGGCTTTCAAATCATCGCCGGCGTATTGTTCAATACTACTAAAAATGGTTTTATCTGTGTCCAAATCCAATCTCGTCACAAACATGATGCAATCATATGTTCGAGAACGTCGAAGCAATGGAACTCGAACTGTTGCAAAGGATATACTTGCACTGTTACTAGAAAAAATATCATTCATGTTGATACTGGTTGCGAGCGTTCTTAACGGAATGCTCTTCGCGCTGTACAAAAGTTTTTATTAAAGCAAGGCTACAAGCGTGGTAATGGTGGAAAGAAAAGCAGTTATTGATTGTCCGATACGCGTGCTGCGATTCGAGACGAAAATCTGCTACGTGTGGAGGAATTTTGAATCTATACGTAACATCGGGAAGACTTATTAGTGTCTAACAGCACAGTATACATCGTGCCGTTAGCCACCACTATATACTAAAGTTATTATACTAATCTTACTTAATGTATGCAACTGACATATCTTCTGTCGGTTGGGGCAATCCGTAAATGTACTTCTTGTAGTCGACACCGTACACGCTTTCTTGTAACCGACATGTCATTTACTTCTTCTAGCCGACCCAGCAAGCTCCCCTCGTAGCTGACCAGCATCATGATTTAGTAAAAGACATTTCCGTATTTCGTTTTTCATAATCGACACATCGACTTTTCATACATTTCATAGGAATTACTCAAGGATGACAAGACTACATTGGTATACCTAGTTAAATCGTATGTACATCGTCATTACAAGCAACGACTACGACGGCACCCTTTATGACTCTAATGACGAATAAGACATTCAAGCAAGACAACATCACAAAGGACGAAGATGTTGTTTCGTCGCAGCGATCATTGGCGGTTCAACTGGCTTAGAAGTACGTTGTTCACATGATTACATGGATGATATTTTTCGTAGATTGTTGATAAAAATATATTTGTGGGGGTAACCCGAAAGATTACCACCGCATTTAAAAAAAATAATCTTTGAAGGATGGTTTAATCGGTACTATTGTGTTGATGTAGTGTGTCATTGTGCTTATGTAGATTATTTGATACACTCGAAATGAAGTGGATACAAAAAGCATGTATTGTTATGAACCACGCCAAGAACCACAAGTGCTTGCCACCGACAAGTAGTATGAACAAGAAGTTGCAGGATGCATGCTCGTCTTACTGCATAGCAATAAGACTAGTCAACTCTTTCAGTACCATTGACTTCTCCGATATGCGCGACATTAGACGGTAATTGTTGAAGACTGGGATTTGAAAAGTCAATTATACAACTCTGACTCCCTCAGTCACAATTTATTTACAATCTGCTTTCAGAATTATCCGGGTCCGTTTACTGTGGAAATGTAGAAGCAAAAATCAAAAGCAAATATAACTGACTACCCCTATTGCTATAGTGCATTAGGATGTGTTGCATGGTTTCAATCGCGGGTCAATGGGGGTAGCCGCATTCTAAGGCTGAGGGACTAACCAGTGTCTTTAAAGGTTTATACAGAAGAGGAAGACAATGTGTACTAGGCAAGAAATAGGAGAGTGTATTAAGTAGGGTTAGTAGATGCTAATTAACGTGTCTTTCCAACTTACATGAAAAAATGCAATAGTCCGAGGTGTCAGGCATTAGTGTACATTTGTACACATTACATCTTCAATCGACATATTAATGTTGACGTGAAATGTTAGAACACAGTGTGACGGCTTTGAATTTAGCGTTGACCGGAAACAAATTGTACGAGATACTTAGCCGAGTTGTTAATGGCAACAGCGCAACAACGAGTAGAGGAAGTAGCCTGTATTCAAGTCCCGGGCAGTGCAGAAGTGCTTTTACTAAAAAAAATTATACAGTAAAAAATATATAATACGTAGTTGAGCACGCAGTAACTACTTTCTGCAAGAGCTCACGGGTCAATGTGGGTCTTTGTCTTGGCTGCTCAGTCGGAACCACTGTTACATTGGACAATCTGGTCTCAAAAGCGGTTGGGCTTGAGCAATTATTTCCATTGAAGGTATCACCTGACTCGCACCAAACGCTTTCCATCACCAGTCAGTTGTTTTTCGGAGAATGACTATTAATTGTTTTGATCAAATTATGTTTTTTTCATTAAGTGTTTTTTTGTTTTCTCTCGACACTTGAAGACTTCTTGTTCAATCATATTTTTTCTGTTACTCTCAAAAAAAGGGAATGGTCAATTAGACCGGTTTTGATAGTTTGTGTCTCATATGTAGATATCACTATAGAACATGGAACAACCGAATATATGATCAAACCAACTCCATTCAAAACAAAGTCATTTCTCCCCCCATCATAACCAATGGTCATTAAGTAAAAACTATGCTAATCAATGCTTTGAAACCAAAATCCTAATCTTTACGTATTTGACTTATATTAAATTGATTGTAATAAATCAAATTACAATGTCTTGTAAGTACTTACAAGCCTTGTTCCAATTGCTGAAGCTGAACGCAGCAACTTACGTCGTTCCATTTGAAACTTTGAAGATATTGTCAACAATGAAGACGTCAAGACACCAATGGACATTTATATGATATGCTATTATTGACCCTTACCGTGAACTTGGAAACGATAAAATTCTTATCATGACCCAATTTTACGTTTACGGAATAAAACATTTTGTGCAGTATGATTGAAGAAAGTGTCAATGAAGAATGGAATAAAGGAAGAGGAAAACAAAATCGTACAAGCGGCAAAGATGCCTTTTATTGTTTTGGTGGCGTTGAAGTACTTTAACACTTGAAATAAGCACGCTATAGACTTTAGAATGAAAATCCCAAGATTTAAAAGTATGGTTACATGAATTATTGGACTCTTTGAGCCTGTGCTTTATCGTACATTAGTCCGTCCGGTATCAGCATGGAGGCATTACGTGGTGGCAACATTACCTTTACAAGCTTTCCTGAAGCTCTTTACGCGACTGATGTAATTTCAGCCTACCCATCGACCAATATGTATGTGAAGATATACTTTTCAGGCAAACACAAGCTTTATGGTTATATAGTGGAACCTCTGTGTCCTCTGCCGGTCAGTATGTACTTACTTTTCCTCATCGCCCAGGCTCGGTTTCTGATCTTACAATGTTCTTGGGCATACTTGATATACACAAGGAGAGATTGGAAAAATGATGTTGAAGTGGATATGACGGACAATGGTGAAGGTTCATCAAACTTTCGTGGTATGTGGGCTACCTTAATGGATAAGGGCTGCGGAGGGGTAGATGGAGCTATTAGAAGCATACTACCAAAGAAACAGCCAATAAATGCTGTATTGACATGGTTGGATATTAAACGGAATATGAGGGTATCGAGTGACAGCGTTATCGTGGAGAACTTGTTTGGGCGAACCTGTAAGCTTTAGATGGCGTCATATACTACATTTAAGTGGTCAGAGGTGAAACGACATCATTCAGCGATTGTGTTTCTCTTTAATAAATTTTCATGCCTCATTACACTCTCTTAGAAGCGAGGGCAGTGAATTCTACCGTACTGTTCTTGCTCTCTACGTTGTGAAAGAGCTGCTTTAGCGTCGGATAGACACAAACGATGCGCCGGTCGACGTGAAGAAAGACTACACGCTGACAGAAGATTTGTATAATCTTAATCTGGTATGCAAGCACAAGTCTGCTACTTCTACAGTGTATATAATCTACGTATTATACATCCTCGTAGCAACCACCACTGTGTTCAATCTTTCGCTTCTTATTCAACAAAAAGTAGTTCAGCGTAAGATAAATTGTTGCATTCATCACCAGAGGACAAGAATTTTGTTTGCTTAAAAATCGCTGAACCGAAGATTTTTCTGAATCAAGAAAAATGCGCTTTCCTGCTTTTGAGTAATTTTAACAATAGTGTTTGCAAATGATGGGGACAACACAATAGTTGAGTCACAATTTAGGTAAGATTCCGTAATTGGATAGTCCGAAATACATTATCAAATAGATCTCTTGCAATTGCAAGATTGGTATCACCAAATTGTAGCTTGTTTGTATACTATTTAGTTTCTCCAAACCATGAACCAGCTTGCACAATTGTAAAGATTCAGATCGCGTGGGCATAAGGTGGGCAATATGATCAAAAGTAGTCAAAAGTGGTTCGAGATTTAAAAAATAAAAATGCAAATAATCATGTCATACAGAGGTAATCACGTACCACTTTACCATTTTGTACGTGGATGACCAATGCGTGACATTTATTGTTTGTGGAGCGAAATAAGTTTTCATTCATAGCATAAGTTGATTAATTTTTCCAAGAATATCATTGTATTCTCTACAAAATGTTGCACTGCTAGATTGAACCTATGAGATGCACAACCCACAAACGAGATCTTCAATTTTGATGCCACTGATTTATTAGTTAAACAATTTTCTCCAATAAGAAAAGCAATGTTGGATATGACGATCATATTAATGGAAGATGGCGACAGAGCGATGGAAGATGGCGACAAAGTAATGGATATCGAAGCAACGGACCACCAGCAATCATTGCAATGGACGATAGCGACTGTAGCAATGGGACACTCGCAATTAATGCAATGGACGATCAAACAATAGCCATAGCGATCAAAGTAATGACGATGGCGATAAAGAAATGAACAAGGGGCGACCAGCGATTAAAGCAATGACAGTAGCGATTATAGCAACGGACAATACAAATGGGCGATGGAGATCATAGCAGTGACAATATCGATCATAGCAATTGACTAGAGCGAAAAGCAATGGATTATGGCTTTATTGACGAAAGCTGATAGAAATGGTACTTGCTACAAAGCTATGACTAGTAATGAAAAAATATGGATTTATTAACATGCAAATGAATTTTGAAACCTTGATGCATGCACCTTGAAGGTTGTCTCGTGCCACCTCTCTTTCTTGGTCTGCGAGCCATGTCATCATACTTGTGAATTGTTAGAGAAAAATCCATTATTAGGCCAGTGATTTGGGAAGGAGAATTGGTGTTTGATACAAAGAGATCAACGCATCTCTTGTGTATGGATATTTAATCCACGATTCATATTCGACACCAAACTCAGGTGCACAACCCAAAACATGTAGGCACGGAAACATCGTATCTTGCCATACTCCACAGGTACACGTCTATGATATTATGCACTTTAAACAACGCAAAATAGACATCGCAACCACTGCTCATAACTTCGTAGCAAGTACTATTCTTATCAGCATTCGCCAGTTGAGTCATCCTCCATTGCTTTGTCGTCCATGTCCATTGCTTTGTCGCCATCTTCATTGATATGATCGCCATCGTCCATTGCTTTGTCGCCATCTTCCATTAATATGATCGCCATCGTCCATTGATATGTTCGCTATTGCCATTACTTTGCCGCCATCTTCCATTGCTTTGTCGCCGGTGGTCCGTTGATTTGATCGCTTGGTGGCTCATTCTCCGGCAATCTTGTGGTCTTGGCTACAAATTGAAGAATGAGATAGTCCCACTGATTTGATTCGCAATTCTCTCCACCAGTACCCCGCATGTAACAGGAACAGTAGGACGGCAGTTCTAATTTACATCTAGTGTCACAGGGCAGTTCTTATTGATTTGCTTTTGTTGATACCTGCATGGTATGATATGATATTTGTATTATACAATTTCATACCAACTAAAAACTTCTACATATGTGGATATTATTGTATCAAGTTTTAATTAGTTGATATTCGCAGTTGTTTTCATCTGAAAAGGTTTTAAATTCGATTAGAAAAGATCCTAGGTGCTCTTTGAAATCGTTAGTTTGTATAAAGAACTAGCAGGCAACCCTGGCTTCGCCCTGGGCCTATTGGTTTAATGAGTTTTTGTGTATCTAGATTTTGTCTGGATGCATGACCGCAAGCCCCAGTTGGTCGCCGCGCATCGTTGTAGAGTATTATGTTGTAGTGGTAAAAAAAATTCCAATTATTAGTTTAATGAATATGTACACTACATATTATATGTGTCATAGAAGAAAAAATATATATCGTCGATTACACTCAAAATTGTAGGGGTTCGAATCGAATCTACTACCTCCGCTCCGAAATAATTGATCGATTTCGGAATTTTAACCTATCAAGGTCAGGTTTCGTTGCATTTCTAATCTAATTCGCTGAAACCTACCACACTTTACTAATTAATAAGTTACAAAAATAAAACACCAAAGTCTTTTCTAAAAGATAATTAACCGCAATTTAAACGAATCGTTGGGCATTTTACATTGTATCAAAAGTCAAGATTAGTTCAGTTACTTTCAGAGCCATTGTTGCTGAAAGTTGCACTTCTTTTAAATTTGATGCATGATATCACACCAAAATATTGTATCTAAGATACTTCATTTATTAAAGGTATTGTACCTAATGTATAAAATGTTACTTACGTTTTAATACTATTAGTTCTGAAGTGTTATAAAATTTTGAGTAAGTAGCATTCGTAGGGAATTTGCAGCAATGTGGATGTATTGGTACTTTATTCGATGTGTACTGCTAATCAAGAGGTTCAGTGAGAGACTAAGAAGTAGTTTGTAGGTTTTTATCTATTTTGATTCATCAAACTCAATATTTAGTTTAACCCTATATATTACACAAGAAATTTTATTAAAATTATGTTTAGACA
>JNBS01003192.1:0-14882 GCA_002081575.1 Thraustotheca clavata
TAGGCATGCACATCAAATGTGAGGAACCTTGAACACTTGCCATTTTGTTTAAATCGTCCTGCACTTCTGGAAATACAACAATACTGTCGGGATTGCGCCAAGCAGAGATCCCAATTTCATTAAGTTTAGCTTCAGTATATGCAGCAATATCAAGAGATGTCTGCACTCGTTTTTGAATACCATCTCGTCCCAATGATTTGATGCGATACCACAAAACCAGAGGAGTAAAGGAATTACGCGAGCCTGTGATTGTTGTGTCAGGAGCTCTTATGTAAGAAATGTGGCGTTTGATAATTTCAACAAATTTCTTCTCAGCAAGCACAACTCCACAAGGAATTGGTGATCCAAGGAATTTGCGCCCTTTGTTTCATATCATCTTTTGCTTCAGTCATGGTTGTACCAATGTTGCAAAATATAATGGTAGGCTGGTTGGGGTATTTTTTCAGCGTTGTGGTTAAATGATTGTAATCCATTTCCCCATTACTTTGGACTGGAATTTCACAAGCTTTTTGTCGGAGAATATGTAAATTTTTGACGACAGAATAGTGGGTGGCTTGTGAATAATACACAATCCCATCAGGATAAGGTTCACGAGCAAGATACATCCTATACAAATTGCCTTCGGTGCCGCCATTTATGACATAAACGAAAGGGTATTGAGTAACATTTATTTATTCACTATTTTATAAAATCTGAGCACAAGCGAAGTATGTTCTGGTGGTTGAATTGTTTATTCTGGTTAAAAATGTTGCATCTTACTTCAACTCGATACAAATACTGTGCATAAAATTGAGCTACAATAGATTTTAGACTTATGAAGTATTCCAAACAAAGAGTTATCAAAATGAACTTCTTTAGTAATGAACGAAAGAAATATCGTAAGCTTTGCAATATTTCTTTGGTTCATTACAAATGACAAAGCTATCAGACTTAGCTGTCATTCCTTGGCTTTAAAGGGATCCTGGCTTGGATTAATGGTAGTACTGAATAGTGCAAACAAACCAGGAATTCAACCTCAAATTAGCGATATAGAAAATATAATTTTCTAACTACAACTCTCATTGTTTAGAAGCTTCACTCTTTTCACTGCTAACATTGATGAGAACGAAGCCAGCAATCACAAATACAGAGGCCAGACAAGTCACTATGGTTGGGGTTACTGAATGGAACAAAAAATCTGATACAATGGCAAAAGGCACTGTAAGGGAAAGTCCAATAGTAGCTACTGTTGGTGTAGTAAAAAGCATTGCCAAGGCCCATAGATAATCACTTAGCACATTATCAAACAATCCCTTTACGGTAAGTAGTCCAAGAATCTCACCATTTAGAGCACTTAGACCTTCAACGCCAGTCCAATGTAACACTAGCACAATAGGCAATAAACATGTAAAATTGAGCAATCCAAGAAGACCAAAAAATAATCCAAGGCTTACTTTACTTTCATCAGGAATACACCATCGAATAGCAGTGGTATACGCTCCATACATAAAAGCAGCAAACAAAGCAAGGATATCACCCCAAACATTATCTTGACCAGATCCATTCGTATCATTAAACACAGTGCATGAATTACCCAACATACACAAAGCAACACCACCAAGTTTAGGCAAAGTAAATACTTCTCCAAGGTAATAAATGCTTAAAACAAACGTAAACATAGCCGATGTCGAGCTAATAATTGTACTACTCGTGACACTTGTCATATTGAGGCTAATATTATATGTAAAATTTGCAATAAACCACAAAGGGGCAACAATAGCACTAATCCACAATGTTTGACGAAATGTAGCTTGACGAGGACCAGGTTGTACATATCCAAGATATTTTCCACCATAATACAATGGTAAATTGATAGCAAAAAGCGAATTGGCCACATACGTCAAGAAAAATGGTCGATCAAAGCCCAAATCATGAAATACATACTGCACAAGCACACTGGCAAAGGTCCAAATGATAGCTACGACTACAATACATCCAACGCCAAGCAACCAACGTGAATGCGAGTACCGTGGTGTCGAAGATTTGAGAAGCATGCTCTCCTCCACCAACTCCTCTTGTGTCATGTGCCACTGATACAAAAATGAAACTTTGAGTAATTCTGACTCGTGAACCGTTCCCCACGTCTAGATATCAATCTCTCTCATCCTTTCTCTTGTTATCTCGTGCATTCGATTCTCTCTATCCATTGCCATAATCTTGACCGTTTGTTTCTTATCAGTTAGAAAAATACGCGATGTTTGTCGCGGAGCATCGCAAGCTTTTGGCAGCGATCATACTCTTCCGCGTGGCTAATGCGTGGTTTGTGCGTACATATTACAGTGCCGATGAGTTCTGGCAGAGTTCAGAAGTGGCTCATAACCTCGTGTATGGCTATGGGTATTTGTACGCTGAAATATCAATGAAAATGGATGTTGATGGCGTGTAGAACGTGGGAGTGGCTACCTACTGCTCAATTGAGAGGATATGCTCATCCAGCATTGTTTGCTTTACTGTACAAAGGTCTACAAGTGCTGGTACAAGTCGTAATAAAGTGCTTTTGATGAAAAAATGAATTTTAGGGACTGGATACGCCATGGGCGGTAGCGTATGCACCGAGATTGCTTCAGGTTTATACAATTAACATGGAATGAATGATAGAAGAATGATATGATTGTAGGGGGTTTTAGCTGCAATTGGCGATATTTTCTTGTATAAACTTGCTTATATGTACTTGGATGAAAGAGCGGCGAAATGGGCATTGTATTCTCAACTAACGTCGTGGTTTTCGTGTTATACGCTTGTACGAACGTATTCCAATTCGATTGAAGCGATTATTACGACAATGGCATTGTCATATTGGCCTTGGTCTTTTCAGGTAGATATTTCAAATGGAATGGATGAATGGATTATTGAAGCGTAGGTGGATCGAATGAAAGAATATCAATATTGGAGACAAATTTGTACTGCTTTAAGCTTGGCTGCTTTAGGCGTCGTATTACGTCCTACCAATGCAGTGATATGGTTATTTCTTGGATTGAAATTGCTCTGGACAACAGATCAAAAACTATTTCTCATTTTTCATCTTGTATTGCCGATTGGAATCTTTGCATTATTGAGTATGCTTCTCATTGACAGAATTGGATATGGTGAATGGACATTTGTGCCTTTTAACTTTGTAAGATTTAATGTACTTGAAGGAAAAGATGCTTTATATGGAACTCATCCGTGGTATTGGTACTTCATTGCTGGATTTCCTGAAATCTGTGCCGCATCTTTGCCATTTCTTGCCTTTGGTCTTGTTAAAACATCGGTACGATATCATTTCTATGGTACGATTGACTACTGTCTACATGTAGCGACACGAATTATCGAGTATGATTCTCTGGGCTATTCTTGTCTATAGCCTTGGAACTCATAAAGGTAATCATTGTAATCTGACTTTGACCACGTCTAATGGTGTCAGAGCCACGCTTTTTACTGCCCCTGCTGCCACCATGCTTTGTGTATGCTGGTCAAGGGCTCAAGTGTTTGCAAGATCTACTTCCCATTAAATTATTTCGCTTTGTCATTGGGGCGCTTGTGATCCTGAATGGCACTGCTGTCATTTACTTTGGTCGATATCACCAAGTAAAATTGATTTCTGTATTTGCTCGATGCTCATTGTGACAATAGTGTGCTCCATTAGATGTAATGGATTTCCTACGAGAAGCTGTACAAGGTAGCTTGAAATTCTACTTGATTTTCGTTGATGATAGAGTTGTAGATGAACCTGACGCAGCCATTGACTTTTTTCTACCATGTCATGCCACTCCATTCTACAGCCACATCCATCGAAATATTCCAATGTGGTTTCCTGATTGTTCACCCGAGTAAACTCAAATTTGATGGATTATAAAGCTGAAGTTGCTGTAGATTTCGAGACACTGGCTCTGAATCGGATCGTGTACGAGTAGAACCGCTAAATGTAGCAATTGAACGCTATGCAACAAAGAAGCGACCGATGTTTCTCGTCATGTACTCTTCAACAGAGACAGCGATCGGAATAGACCGTTTGAAAAGCTGGGAATATGATCGTCAAGCAAGCTTTTTCCATAGCCAATTTGGAATGGATCGCGATGTACCTGATCCAGAAAAATATATGGCAGTGTACAGGCAACGACGGAGTTAGTAGAAAGGGACCGTAGCTTAAGCAGCTTAAGAAGAGCTATACATAATGAGGTCGTTCAGTCTAATCACGGCGACGGTCACGTGAGCTGCCACGGCGAGGTGAACGTGAACGTTCTTTTCGATCGTACGAACGATTGCGATCCCGCGAACGATCATCTCGACGACGATCACGGGAACGATCACGGCCTCGAGACCGCGAACGTTTTCGATATGGAGATCGAGAACGAGAACGACCTCGTCGACCACCACTACGACTGCGTCGATCGTTGTAGCGAGGACGAGATCCTGCACCAGGAGGCCCAAGATCTAGTGGAATGGGTAATCATTCGAATCGTAGCTTGAAGATATTTACATTGTCCTGGTGTTTTCGGATGTCCACGCGATCGTTTGGCTTGTTCTACTCGAATTCGTCTTCCCATGATTTCCGTTCTGTACAGATCTTATTGAACAAATCCAAGTTGCCGTCGTTCATACTCGTTGAGGCCTGCAATCGCATCTTCAGCATCGCGCTTATCTTCAAACGTCACAAAGCCAAATCCTCTATAAATAATAGCTTAATTTTCACGTAAAAATAATTATATTTATTACCTTGAATCATGCGTCACGGGGTCTTTGATCAAGTCGCATGTTGCACGTCCATATTTTGAAAAAATAGCAATTAATTCTTCTTCTGACATCTACTCGATGATCACACAAACGTTCATATTGATTCCAGAAGCATTGAGATATACCTTATGTGGCAAATTCGCCACATACAGGTTGTTACCCGCGTTCAGCGTTGGCGATGGGGAGCGCTCTCGGGACATTCGATAAATTCTCAACTGATCAGCTCATGAACCGCACACTTGACGTGTATACATTCTTTCATATATCTGTCTTTCGAAAAATCAAACTGGCGTTTCTACGCACAATTGGTTAAAATTCAAAGATTTTAGCCAATCCAAATGATCTTCAGTAAAAACAAGACTATATATAGAATATTCATACTTGATTGGTTAAAATACTATTACAGATACTATTGGTTTAAAAAACAAAACATTTAAACCAATCCAAATCCCTTTCTATCTCTACTCACACTTGATTGGTTAAAAATTAAAATGGATACTATTGGTTAAGAAACTAGAAGATTTTAACAAATCCAAGCAAAAATAATTGAATAATATGATTTGATTGGTTAAAATAATTAAATGATTTTAGCCAATGTAAGATGATATTGGTAATAGATTTGAACCAATAGAAATCGAGGTTTGAGAAGAGTGTGATTGGTAATTATATCGGATGTTTTTGAACCAATTACAAATTAGAATGCCACGGATACGACGTACGAAGTATGAGAATGAAGCAATTGCGGTATATGACATCGAATTCGATGAAGGAACGATCGGTATTCGCTTTGAGACGGATTTCTATGGGAAACATGCTCTTGTCAAGTCGTTGGTGGAAGGTAGTCAAGCAGATGGAATTTTTTTGCAAGATAATCATGCTATAAAAGCCCATGCAATTCAACCTGGTCATGTTTTAGTTGCTGTGAATGGAACGGATGTGGTAAATCAACCATTTAAAAATGTAAAAGGATGAATTGAAGTAAGATATGTTAATGGGATTATTTGTAGATCATGCAATGTATTAAAATGGCGAAAGTACCAAAAACATTGCGCTTTTTAGATCCAAATGTCTTATCAATTGAAAAGTTTAGTAAAGATCCAAATATGCAACAACTTGTAAATCGGTAAGATGAAAAGAAGAAATTTATGTATTGAGATGCTTAGGGATGACTTTGGATTTGTTAAAGACGATGCATATATATTAAAACATCGTCGAGCACAAAAATATAAGAAATGGGTTGAAGCATAGTGAATATTATTGCTCATATTTGTACATAGCGATTTCGTAATGACAAACAATGGCTTGATCTCATTATGCAATATGGTGGTGCTGATAAACTAAATGAAAGCTTTAACAAAGGAACTTTGACAGAACAAACACAACTTCGCGAACGCATGGAGGTACCACTTTTGTTATTATGTATCTTTACACGAATGTTAGCCTTTAATTGTTGGTGGGATTCCTGCATCACATCGACCAGCGATTTGGAAAATATTGGGCAATACTAAAGAGTATCAAGATCGATATTCTCAACGATATTATCAAGGTTAGTACAAAAGTTTACAATGATGATTGATTACTATGCTAGAGTTATTGAAAAGTGATCATCGTTATAGCGTAAATAGAACTTTGTGCACAAAAATGTGAATTTATCTACTTGTAGACTCTTACAGATATTGAAAAAGATGTTGGCAGAACGTATCCCGAGCATGCATTTTTTCAAGTATGCTTACAATTTAACCAAGCTAAATAGAATGCATATAGGAAGACAAAGGAAAAGTAGAGCTGACAAACGTATTAACAGCTTATGCTGTACATCGAAGTGATATTGGATATTGTCAATCGATGAATTTCATTGTTGGTATTCTTGTTCTCTTTTTACCTGAAGAAGATGCTTTTTGGATTCTTTGTGTCTTGATGGATCATATTTTACCATCAGAAAACTACTCGTACACGATATAATTGTGTTCTTGTCTTAAATTTGTCTTAGACGTAGCATGTTTGGAGCTCAAGTTGATCAAATCGTATTCAAACGGCTTGTACAATTGCAAGTTCCTGATATTGCTGCTCTCTTGGAAGAAAATGGTATTGACATTGAACTTGTGTCTCTTCAATGGTTTTTATGCATATTTGTCTGCACCTTACCTCTCGAGACAGCACTTCGAATATGGGATTTAATATTTTTCTATGGTCAAGAAATCATTTTTGATACTGCAATTTCAATTCTTCATTATGCTCAACAAGGTATTCTCGAAGCTGATTCCTACACTTCATTATTTCAATGTGTGCGTGAACTTGGTACTGATCTTCACGATGCTGATAATTTCATCGAGGTATTCCTTTTAATCATTTCCTTCATTATTAAAGTATTATTTAGTTTGTTTATGCTTTTATGAATCACGAAGCACGTAAAAGTCCTCTTGACCTTCTTGTCAATAAATTCAACAAACTTTTTGACAAACCATTTCCTATTGATATTATTCCAAAACAATATTCCATGGACGATATCAACCAAGTATGCAACAATATCCCTATAAATCTCTGATTATTTTGTTAGTGGCGTCGTGAAGCACGGCCTCAAGTAGAAGAAAGAGAGAGAGAATTACTTTCTTTTCGCAGAGCTTTGTGATTAAGATATTTTTGCTTGATATAAAATTGTCATTTTTGATTTTGATTAACATGTGGAAGATGGACCGGCTGGAGGAACGGATCAATGGGCTTTGCGGCGGCAGTCCCACGGCCCTCGATGAACTTGTACGCCTCTGCGAGGAGCTCGAGCTTGTAGCTATGAGTACTAGAGTAGCTCCGATGGATGCGAGCTTCTACTCGTTGTTCTTCATGGCGTTGCTGACCCTCGGCCGCCTTGATGAAGCTCGCCACTTGTGGAAGCGTTTGCCTTACAAACAATTGAATGGGTTCGCACAGATTTGGGCTGTGGGGCAAGCATTATGGAAGCGAGATATTATACAAGCTCATGCTGCTGCTTCAGCTTTGGACTCGGTGGTGTTGGATGTTAAAGTTACGCCACTTGTGGCAGAGCTTAAACGATCGATTCAACACTCGATAGCGATCTTAATTAGCCAAGCATACACAAATTTGCCGATTGAAAACGTTGCTGCCGCTCTTGGACTGTCAGGGAAAGCTACAATGGAATGTAAGAATTGGAATTGAAGTAATAATGTTGATGATGATGATGATGTAGTTTGTGCTAAATGTGGATGGCGAATTGAAGGAAATTTGGTGTATCCTGCTAAAATGGCAATGGTATCAACAAATGCAATTGAGTTGGATGAATTGCAACACCTTTCCAACTATGTGTTGCATTTGGAACAACGTTCGATTATGAAAGTCTAATTTATATAATTGACTTTTAACGACCCCAACCATATTCGCTAAGTAATGCCTTGAGTTCGTTTGTTGTACGTGCACAAGATGGTAAGTGTATAGCTTGGAGTTTATTTTGTAGGTCAATGAAATAACCATGACATGCATCACACCGTGCAGCCCTAAAAGATATGACCAAATGTGTATACATGATAGAGTACCGTTCTTCCCCAGCAAAATTGACTTCTCTATTGTTTCGACGAGCTTCTCGGTTATCTTTGACTAATGGTGCAAATGCAGTCACAAGTACTTTAGATACATTTACGCCAGCAATTAAATGGGATTCAAAGCAAGTTGGTGAAATCAACTCCAATGCCAAAGGTAATAAGAGCACACAAGCTTCCAAATCTAACCCCACACTTGCCAAGTCAATGTTATTGAACACGTCTACTGACAATGCTTCACGAGTTCCTGAAGGCAATTGAGATAGAAAACGAAAAGCTCCATGGATATCACCTTTATCCCAATAATACTTAAGGAACTGTTCCAGAGCTTTTTGACGACTTTTAAATGCGCGGATTGATATTTCCATACCAACTTTAAGCTCTTTGACATACTCGGAATTGTCTGGTTTTTCATTAAACCGAGCAATAGTTTCTGAGCCCATTGCTGTCTCGGTCGAAGTTGTTTCAATGGGGGTTGGAACTTGAGGGGTCTTTGGCTTTACAAGAAGTGGTGTTGTATTTGTTGTATTCGCTGGAGTTGTAGGACGTGAAGAAGAGGCCAAAGATGAAGTTGAATTTGATGGTGTAATTGCTGCCGGGGTACTTGGTTTAGTTACGTGCAGTGGAGTTGCTGGTTTATTGTAGTTTGTTTGTGGGGTACTGGGCTTCTGACTTGGTGCGGGTGCACTTGGTTTCTGACTCAGGGCTGGTGTACTGGGCTTTGCTGATGGCTTCTTAAATGGCTGTAATTGTGTCAAATCCACGCGCCATATTGATACAAATGCGTTTGAAAATGATGCACCAAAAAGCTGTAAATTGTCGGTCACTAAAGTATCACCTAAGCATTCGCTTGTATTGCTTAATGCTTGTTTATTCCAGAGAACGCTGTCATGACACTACAAGAAGGGATTATTCCATTATTGGTATTGCTACAATACCTGAATGGATACTTCATATGACCAAATCTTGACCATATCTTGAGATGTACAAATTGCATATTTTCCACTGTAGGGTTCACTTATTGTATGTGAGATTGAAGATGTTGCTGAGTTGTCTGTAGGGGTGACACCAAGTAAATCAAATGCTTGTAAATCCCAAAACCTCATTGTTTTATCTTGTGAAGCAGAGACCAAAATATACTCTTCAGGATTAAACTCAAGACAAGTGATAGCATTAGAATGATCATTGAATTCTTGTAATAATTTGCCTGCAGTAAGATCCCATATTTTAAGTGTACCATCAGCACTTCCTGAAGTTAACCATCGACCATCAGGTGTGAAGCTAACACAAGTAATTTCACTTGCATGGCCTTTAAAAGTCTGTACACAATTTTTTGTTTTAAGATCCCAAATCTATCCAAAATGATTTATCTTAAACAACACAAGAAAAGTTAACCTTGACATTGGTATCAAGTGATCCTGATGCAACATAATCTCCATATAAATGATAATCAATTGTCATACAAGAAGACATGTGCCCTTTTAATGAACGGTATACCTTGGCAGCTTCCATATCATACGCTTTAATAGCTCCAGAAGTTGATCCAGCAACAACTCTTTTTTCTGCTGGATCAAACGTGACACATTCAACAGCACTTGAATGACCAGCTAGACTCTACATAACCTAAAGAATATACATCCAAGCAGCAATGTACCATGATGTTTTTCGTCTCATTTTCTCGAATTCGCCAAATATTAATATTGGTATCATCACCTCCACTAACAGCTACTTGGCCCTACAAATTGCAAACTTTAAACACGACACTCGATAAAACATAGAACCAACCGACTTTCGCCCAAATCGAAAACAATTGACCGTGCTTCCATGGCCCATAAAATGTGCTACGATTCCATGTAATCCATCATCATCTTCATTTTCTACTTACAATGCTTGTACATGGTGATGCCACAAATAAGAAAATTAAGTAGCCAATCATAGCACGTATTCCATTTTAATAGTGACAAGTTGATGTCCACAAATAAACCAAGTAAGTATCCAATCAAATGCACGAAACCAAGTTAATTTTGGCTATTGTGACACACTCCATACAAATGGATGCCACAAATAATCCAAATACATAACCAATCAATGACGATTGCATACCATAATTTTGGCAGGACGCGGGAAGAAGGAATGGCGGCAATCAAGGAACTCTTGACGGGTAAAGTGGTCTCTCTACACAAGAATGAGGTACGAAGCGGTGCAATCGCAGTGTAATAGCTTGGGATAGATCCCTGTGTGTGGTGCTGTAGCAGTGGTGCGTGTGCTTAAGGATGGAAAGATCACTCTTCGTGTACGAAAACCTGGAAGCATCATTGTGAATCGTAGAAACAAGCAATCGATCTTAAAAAAGGGCATGTCTTCGCAATTAGAGATAAATGATGTGTTTTGTTTGAATGGATCGATGTCCAAGTACACTGTTGTGCCGTCAGAAGAAGAGAAGGACGAGGAGCCGTTGATAGAAGTGGCTAGCGTGGAACCACCAACAAAAATTCGTCGTACAATCGTAGAAGATGATAGCAGTGACAATGATGACTACGCTGTTCCAGTGAAAACTACAAGGAGAAACACAGTGTTGGTTGATTCAGACGAAGATACTAAAGCAAGTACGACGGGGGAATCAACACCACCGAATAAATCGTATGATGAAGTGGAATCGATTGATGAAGATGAAGAAGATGATGTTTTTAAGCTGCAGGACAACAAAAAAGTTATAGAAGAAAAAAATACTTCGTGGATGGATAAGTATCGTAATGGTTTTTTTGAGTCCAAGAAGTCCGAGGAAGACAATGGATGGGTTACAGCTCCACGGCTACGCAAACTTGGAACAGATTCTTGGACAGCAAAAAAGATGGAGAAGTTTAAAAAACCTGCTCCAAAGGTACGAGTGCCACGAAAGCGTGTTGTTCTGTCATCATCAGAAGAAGAAGATGAAGCAGAATCATCTGAAGATGAAAAATCTGATGGATTGGATGAATCGGAAAAGGATCGACCGACCTCAACTCGTCGTTCGCAAAAAGATGAAGTCGCAGCTATTTTACAAACATGTTCAGATCTTGCGGAAAATTTAAGAGTGTCACTTTCAAAATGGAGTACCAAAGATGTGGGTATTACCGATGAGGAAACAAACCTTGTTAATGTGGACACTGCCCAACTTCTGAAAATGAATGATATCCCTGGGCTCGATTCTAAACTCGTTCTTCAACCGTACCAACTTGTTGGTGTCAATTGGTTATATTTACTATATCAACACAACATGTCTGCTGTGCTTGCTGATGAAATGGGTCTTGGGAAAACAGTTCAAACTATTGCCTTTTTATCATTGATCACCAACAGGCAGAAAAAGAAACCTCACTTTGTTGTTGTACCAGCATCTACCCTCAGCAATTGGCAACGAGAACTCGCACGTTTTGCACCATCGCTACAAGTAGTAGCGTATCATGGAGCGAAGGAAGAACGTATGGCATTGCACAGTGAAAGAGAATTTGATATTCTGTTGACAACTTATTCGTACTTTGAACGTGATACTTGTGTGGAAGACCGAGCCTTCTTTCGCAAATTTAACTTTAGCTATATCGTTCTTGACGAAGGGCACTCTATTAAGAATGCAAAGACGTCCCGTTTTAAACGAATTGCTGCAGTACGTGCACGACATCGCCTTGTATTGAGTGGTACACCAATTCAAAACAACTTAAGTGAATTGTTGGCACTCTTAAGTTTTCTAATGCCTACAATTTTTAACCATGGCTCAGAGCAAATGATGGAGTTTTTTGCTGGTGAACCACAAAGTGCAACATGCACGAAAATACGTCGGATTTTAGCACCATTTATCTTGCGACGAATGAAGAAGTACGTTCTTATGCAAATGGTACCAAAGACTGAAGAAACTCACATCTTGACACTTGCTGACGATCAACAAGATATATACAATGGATTAGTTGCTGCGGCTGTTGCCAAAAAAGAAAATGATAAGGCCAAAGTAGCTACACGAAAAACTCAAGCTGAGGAACTTCATGGTAAAAATAACCGGGAAGTACGAACCCTATCAAATATTGCCACCAACATATTTGATGGACAAAATGACACAGCAATATTCACTCAACTTCGAAAAGCTGCAAACCATCCAATATTGCTCAGGCACCACTTTAACTCTGCATCCAAGATGAAAGTTCTGAGTAAACATTTATATAAGCTTGGTGCTTTTGGCAATCAATGCACTTTGTCAATGGTAGAGAAAGAAATCGAAACTTATTCAGATTTTGACCTTCATGAATTGTGTGTACAATATAGTGATGTGTCTCCTGAGCTTCGAGCCCTTCAATTATCTGAAGATGTGTTGCTAAACTCGGCAAAATTAAAATTCCTCCAGACCTTGTTACCAAATTTGAAACAAGATGACCATCGTGTGCTTATTTTTTCCCAGTGGACAAAGCTTTTAGATTTAATCGAAGTGCTTATGGACCATCTTGGGTATCGTTATCTTCGCTTGGATGGCTCAACTAACGTTGCTGACCGTCAAGCTATGATTGATGAATTCAACGATGATCCATCGATATTTGCATTTTTACTCTCTACACGAGCCGGTGGCCTTGGCATCAACTTGACTGCCGCCGACACTGTGATATTACATGACTTGGATTTTAATCCAACCATCGACGCACAGGCATGTGATCGATGCCATCGAATTGGTCAAACAAAGCCTGTCACAATCCACAAACTAGTTGCACAAGGTACAGTTGACGATGCAATTTACACAATTGCCCAACAGAAAACTCAGCTAAATGATGCTGTTCTTGGAGAGCTTGGCAAGATACGACAAGGAAAGTCAAAATCAAGTGAACTAGGAGCAGCTGATGTTCAAGCCATTTTGTCTTCTGTATTGTCCTCGTACACCAAGAACGCTTGATACCATAAATTTTGATAATGAAATAGAATTTTATTACATACGTGATTGTGTTTGCCATGTTACGAGTAGTTAATTACTATAATGCAGATTGAAAAATACGGTAGTAGTAAGCAATCAAGTCAAAGATATTCTCGGATCTTTTTGATATTGTTGTCCAAGCTATTATCTTCTCACATTTCTTACCTTCGTATAGCAAAGAACCATGCAAAAGAACTCCAGCAGCATTGATCAGAGCAGTTAGAGTACAACAATGAGATAAAGGTAAAGTAAGATCGTTGCATCAGCAAGGGTATCAATTATTTATTTTGAGGACACTTTTTGCTGCTAAATTGAGGAAAATTAAGGACACTATGCAATGTATTATGAAACTTAACTTTAACAACGTAGTAGATGAACAATATAATCAAATTCTTTTGAATCGAACAAAATAACCAACAACTATGTCGTAAGCAGGTTTGAGAACATTTGTTGCAATTTTCCCCATACTTGATATGTTTTTATGCTGTTGCTCATTTGCGTTGCCGTTAAGGCCTTCATGTTCACGACTATCAGAGGTAACAATGCTGGTGTTAGTTGAGAAATATTTTTAGTCCCCATCGATTATTCCATGATCAATAAAATGAATGAACTTCTATTGTCGATTGCAAAAAATCGTGTAAGCTCGTGATGAAGGACTGCAAGCTTCGGTTCATTATTTCAAGTTGTGATGTCTTTTTATGTTATAAATTTGAAAATTGGAGAAGTGTTTTATAGTTCTTGACGTTCCACGCATCCTCTTACTGCCAGTGATCTCCAAAGTTTTGGGAAGATTTTCAGCCAGATCGTTCGCAAAACATGCAGCTTTGTAATTACTTGTAATCCAAGCTTAATAGCAATGGAACTATGTCCTTTTGGACGCTTAACCATTGGATTTCAAAGGTATCATGTCTTAACTATTGGACCGCATCTCATGGTTACCACAGTTATGTTGGATCCATGGTCTTCTGCTTCTTCTGAACTTAAGCATCGTCCCAGCTGCACACCTGATCCTGTCCCATCCGAGCCCGATCCTTGTGCCCTGTCCATGCCACTGTCCAACGTACCAGCAGTGAGTGATGGTCCCGTGCGCGTGTTTACACACTCGTTGTGCAATGACAGCACCCACCCACCTATATACCTACTTGACAACTTACCCACTACCCAACACTTGAATGTACCTGACTTTTTCTCCTTGGTACCAAGCGACACCATACCAGGGCAACAAACTCCCGATGCAGTACCGCTGCATATCCTTGCACCACCACTGTGTGTCTTTGTTGAGCCACACCCACCATTTCCCCATTTGCCGTCAAGTGCCAACTCTGCATGCTTGAATGTTCGACACGGTTACGTAGTTGCGCCCCGCTCCGTCCCAATTCTCTCGAGCTTACACCTCTTTTGGGCGGTTGACGGAGTAGGGTTAAGCTACCGTTCTGCGTCCACCAATACGTGGCATCCGTTCGTCCGCCCTATGTCAAGCGCTGGTATCTGCACTGTCATGCTCCGCCGCGCACTTTGTGCTTGCCTCGCCCTCTCTTCGACACTTCATATCCCCAGTGCCCCCTCCGTGAATGTCCCACTGACGATGCATGCCTATGACTCGCCATGTTTGGTTGCCATGTAGCATGCTACCTTCAAGCCTGGTGTCATTCCTGTAT